>ML681107.1:0-23545 GCA_007922225.1 Emydura subglobosa
TACATTAGAATTGGAAAAGGAACAGAGAAGTGAAACAAAAATGATTAAAGGTATGGAACAGTTTCCACATGAGGAGAGAGTGAAAATACTGGGACTTTTCAGCTTGGAAAAGAGACAACTACGGGGAATATAATAGAGGTCTAGAAAATCATGAATGGTGAGGAGAAAATGAATCAGAAAGTACCATTTCCCTGTCACATAACACGAGAACCAGAGGTTGCCCAATCCGATGGACAGGCAGCAGGTTTAAAATGAACAAAAGGAAGTGCTTCTTCACACAGTGCACAGCCAACCTGCAGAACGCATTGTCAGGGGATGTCGTGAAGGCCAAAAGTATAACTGGTTCCAAAAATAATTAGATATGTTCATGGAGGACAGGGCTATCAATGGCTATTCGCTAAGATGATCAGGGATGCAACCTATGCTCTGAGTGTCCCTAAGTCTCTGACTGCCAGAAGCTTTGACTCTACAACAGGGGATGGATTACTCAATAACTGCTCTGTTCTGTTCATTCCCTCTGGTCCATCTGACACTGGCCACTGTAGGAAGACAGGATACTGGGCTGGATGGACCGTTGGTCTGACCCAGTATGGCCATTCTTATGTTCATACGTAGGCAGGGGCTGCTGACATTTCACAGTCATGGAGATTAAATTTCCCATTTCACAGTCTTATAGAGATTAAATTTCATTTAAAAATAGATCATGCTTTTAGGTAACTGACATATATTCTTTCTCACTCCATTTGCAGCTAATTTCACAGTCAAAGCAGGTGGGAATTGGAGCTGAGAAGAGGCTGGAAGTATCTTGGTCCCTGGGACTGATAAAAAATGTGGCAATGAAGTCTGTTCATAGTGCGTGAGGTACTTGACTCTAAATATGCAGTTGTTTCTATAGGTCTGATCACAGATCAGCAACATGAAGGAACCCTGATCAATTTCATTTGAAACATGTTAATTTCATTTTATCTTGCTTAGGATAAAAATAATCCTTACATAAAAAAATCCTTGTTTCATTATCTTCTCATTAAAACAATCCCCGTTAGCAACGTATCTACTAAACAGTAATTTCTCCAATTAGCCAAGACTCTGTAGAGATTTACAGAAGGACACACAGATTGTTGTAACTTCAGGTGCCTTAATTTGCACTCTGAGAAATGTTACGCTCTGCAGCGGCCTGGGTAGTACCTGGAGATTTGTCAAACCTCTCAAGGAACTAAAGGTCAGTAGCTGAAACAAAGTCACTCGTCATTTTAATGGGTCCCACGGCGGGCCATTAGAAAGGAAACACTCTCGAGAAACGCAGGTCTCGGCGGCAGTGCCATCGGGGCTGATCAGAAAAGAAAGTCAGAGGCATGGATTAAAGTTAGACAAAGGAAAGGGAGGGTTTGTTTCTATGTCAAGCAGCCCCCGATGTGTAAAGGGAAAGAGGTCAAGCCAGTTGTGCCAGCCCCCCCAAGTGAGGGAATGCAAGGGGAGGTGAGAATGCCGTGAAACTGACAGGTAAACAAACCAGAGGTTCCCACTCGGTTGGCCAAGGCAGCACGGCCCAGGCACAGCGAGTGAAAGGCAATTCCAAGATTCTAGGCCTCAGTGACAGAGATCAGCCAGTGCACCTGGGTTGTGAAAGGTTTGCTGTCCTGCCCACAATCCCCAGCTCTGCCCTCAGCCCTAACCCACAGCCCATCTCCACCTAATGCTATTAATCTCTGGGCTCACATGCCCCATCTCTTTGTTCAAACATGTGTTTCAGGTACTAAAGGGCATAAGGACACCTCATTAGGTCGAGAACAATCATATAATAGAATCCTAGAAGATTAGGGATTGAAGGGACCTCAGGAGGTATCTAGTCCAACATTCTGCTCAAAGCAGGGCCAATCTCAACTAAATCATCCCAGCCAGGGCTTTGTCAAGCTGGGCCTTAAAATCTCTAAGGTTGGAGATTCCACCACCTCCCTAGGTAACCCAGTCCAGTGCTCTGACCCCTTCTAGTGAAAATGTTTTTCCTAATATCCATCCTAGATCTCCCCCCCCTGCAACTGGAGACCATTGATCCTTGTTCTGTCATCTACCACTGCTGAGAACAGCCTAGTTCCAAACTTCCAGGAACCCTCCTTCAGGCAGTTAAAGGTTTCTATCAAATCCCCCTCACTCTTTTCTTCTGAAGACTAAATAAGTTCAGTTCCCTCAACCTCTCCTCATATGTCATGTTCTCCTGCTCTCAATCATTTTCGTTGCCCTCCGCTGGACACTCTTCAATGTGTCCACATTCTTTCTGAAGTGGGGGACCCAAAACTGGACACAATATTCCAAATGTGGCCTCACCAGTGTCCAATAGAGGGAAATAAACACTTCCCTCGATCAATTGGCAGTGCTCCTACTAATGCAGCTCAATATGCTGTTAATCTTCTGGGCAATAAGGGCACACTTTTGACTAGTATCCAGCTTCTTGTTCACTGTAGCCTCTAGGTTCCTTTCTGCAGAACTGCTGCCCAGCCCGTCAGTCCCCAGTCTGCAGCTGTGCATGGGATTCTTCCGTCCTAAGTGCAGGACTCTGCACTTGTCCTTGTTGAACCTGATCAGATGTCTTTTGATGCAATCCTCTAATTTGTCTAGGTCACTCTGCATGCTATCCCTACCCTCCATTGTATCTACCACTCCCCCCAGCTTAATGTCATCTGCAAACTTGCTGAGGGTGCAATCCACCCCATCCTTCAGATCATTAATGAAGATGTTGAACAAAACCATCTGCAGCACCAATCCCTGGGACTTTCCGCTTATTTCCAGCTGCCAACTAGATATCAAGCCATTGATCACTACCCGTTAAACCCAATGATCTATCCAGCTTCCTATCCACCTCATATTCCATTCATCCAACCTATACTTCTTTACGTCCTGTCATCTTCATTTGGGACATTTCAGGCCAGGCCTGTGAGAATAACTCCTTAGCCACCGCTGTGATCAAAGCGCTGATAGGTCCTGATCTTGACAGCTTCCCTAATTGCTCAAGCCAAAACTTACTTCAGTGAATGCAAGGGTTTATGGGATACTTAACATAAGGGTGATGTAAAAATCATAGGCCAATTTAGGCTGTATAACTGTTGTTATATTTGCGCTTAATTCTATTTGTGCTTAACACATACTAAGCTATACATGTTGTGGAAAATACACGTTACTGGTGTGATGTGCACAGATGCTACCCAGTTTCTTATATTAAATGGCTTTTATAATGATACTCTCATAGGAAGTGCATTAGATAGAGGAAAGGGTACAAAGATAAACCTGTGCCCTATGCTGCAGAGGAAGGTGAAAAGATCACTTCTAGAAATGCCAGATTGAAAGATGGAGATATACAGTATGGATGTATACAGTGATATGGAATCAGAGAAATGATGTTATATCAAACATAGAACAATTGTCAACATTTATCCCAAGGACATTTGAAATGTGTGGTAGACAGATAATTAGATAGATCAGGTCAGGAAATATTTTAGTGCTTGGGGAAAATTTTGATGAAAACAAAATAAGTTTCTATTTCCTCCAAATATTTCTTCAAGATTTTTCAAGAAAGAAAGAAAGACTCTAAGAAAAGATTTTTGTTCCAGTTATGAGTTTCAGGTTTTTTGATGAAAACCTGTAAACATTAATAAAAAATTCTCACAGAAATTTATTTTTGAAAAAGCAATTATTTTCATAAAAATGTTTTGAATGAAAAATAATGACTTGCTTTGATAAATAGGCTGATGTTTTTTAATGTATGTACAACCTGGGAAAGGAGCAGAAATGCTAGATCTGGAGGCTGAAGACTTTTATTAGTCTCAGAATAAATATTGCAAGGAATACAGAATGCCCTTCACCTCCGGGCTTGACTCACTTCTACCTACCCACAACCACTCTCTTCCATACAAGTACATCAGAGCCAAGATATGGAAGAGTATCACTCAGGATGATACATCCATTCAGCCCATTGTGGAAGTGGCTAAACTGAAAACTGAAAACCAGAAAATACAAAGTTAGGGTATCAAAGATTTGATCCCCAGATTAGGATGCACTGCTTCGTGATATTGATGACAGAATCATAGAAACATAAGAAGGGCCCTCAGGAGGTCATCTAGTCCAATCCCCTGCTCAAAGCAGGACTAACCAGGACTAACTTTAGCTAAATAGTCCCAGCCAGGGCTTTCTCAAGCCGCAGTTTAAAAACCTCTAAAGGTGGAGATTCAACCACCTCCCTAGATAATCCATTCCAGTGCTTCACCACCCTTCTAGGGAAAATGCTTTTTCCTAGTGTCCAGCCTAGACCTCCCCCACTGCAACTTGAGACCTTTACTCCTTGTTCTGTCATCTGCCACCACTGAGAACAGCTTAGCTCCATCCTCCCTGGAACCCCCCTTCAGGTAGTTAAAGGCTGCTATCAAATCCCCCCTCATTCTTCTGTTCTACATACTAAACAAGCCTAGTTCCCTCAGCCTCTCCTCATAAATCTTGTGCTCCAGCCCCCTAATCATTTTTGTTGACCTCCACTGTACTCTCTCCAACTTGTCTACATCCTTTTTGTAGTGGGGGGTGCAAAACTGGACACAATACTCCAAATGCGGCCTCACCAATGCCAAATAGAGGGGAATAATCACTTCCTGCGTCCTGCTGGCAATGCTCCTATTAATGCAGCCCAATATGCTATTAGCCTTCTTGGCAACCAGGGCACACTGCTAATTCATATCCAGCTTCTTATCCACTGTTACCCCAGGTCCTTTTCTGCAGAACTGCTGCCTAGCTCATCGGTCCCCAGTCTATAGCTGTGCATGGGATTCTTCCGTTCTAAGTGCAGGACTCTGCACTTGTCCTTGTTGAACCTCATCAGATTTCTTTTGGCCCAATCCTACAGTTTGTTTAGGTCCTTCTGTATCCTATCCCTAACTTCCAGGGTATCTACCACTCCCCCTAGCTTAGTGTCATCTGCAAACCTGCTGAGGATGTAATCTACCCCATCCTCCAGATCATTAATGAAGATGTTGAACAAAACCGGCCCCAGCACCGACACCTGGGGCACTCCGCTTGTGAACGGCTGCCAGCTAGACATGGAGTCATTGATCACTACTCATTGAGCCTGATGATCTAGCCAGTTCTCTATCCATTTTATAGTCCATTCATCCAACCCATACTTCTTTAACTTGCTGATAAGAATACTGTGAGAGAGTATCAAAAGCTTTGCTAAAGTCAAGGTATATCAAGTCCACCGCTTTCCCCACATCCACAGAGCCAGTCACCTCTTCATAGAAGGCAATCAGGTTGGTCAGGCATGACTTTCCCTTGGTGAATCCATGTTGACTGTTCCTGATGACCTTCCTCTCTTCCAAGTGCCTTAAAATGGATTCCTTAAGGACCTGCACCATGATTTTTCCAGGGATTGAGGTGAGGCTGACTGGTCTGTAGTTCCCTGGATCATCTTTCCTCCCCTTCTTGAAGAAGGGCACTAGATTTGCTTTTTTCCAGTCATCAGGGACCTCCCCCAATTGGCATGAGCTTTCAAAGATAATGGCCAATGGCTTTGAAATCACCTCAGCCAACTCCCTCAGCACCCTCGGGTGCATTTTATCTGGCCCCATGGACTTGTGTATGTCCAATCTTTCTAAATAGTTTTGGACCTGTTCCTTCAGCACTGCGGGATGTTCGTCTCCTCCCCATTCTGTGCCGCGCAGTGCAATAGTCTGGGAGCTGACCTTGTCTGTGAAGACAGAGGCAAAAAAGGTATTGAGTACCTCAGCTTTCTCCATATCCTCTGTCACTAGGTTGCCTCCCTCATTCTCTAAGGGGCTCACACTTTCTCTAGTCTTCCTCTTGTTGATAACATACCTGTAGAAACCCTTCTTGTTCCCCTTCACGTTCCTTGTGAGCTGCAACTTCAGTTGTGCTTTGGCCTTCCTGATTTCATTCCTGCACGTTCAAGCAGTATTTTTATAATTCTCCCTAGTCATCTGACCAAGCTTCCACTTCTTGTAAGCTTCTTTTTTGCGTTTAAGTTCATCAAAGACTTCTTTGTTAAGCCAAGCTGGACGCCTACCATATTTGCTATTCTTTCTGCACAACGGGATGGTTTGTTCCTGTGCCCTCAATAAGGTCTCTTTAAAATACAGCCAGCTCTCTTGGATTCCTTTCCCCCTCATATTAGCCTCCCAAGGGATCCTGCCCATCAGCTCCCTGAGGGAGTCAAATTCTGCTTTTTTGAAGTCCAGAGTCCGTATCCTGCTGTTCTCCTTTCTTCCTTTTGTCAGGATCCTGAACTCGACCATCTCATGGTCACTGCTGCCTAGGTTGCCACCCACTTCTACTTCCCCTACCAAATCTTCCCTGTTTGTGAGCAACAGGTCAAGGGAAGCATGGCCCCTAGTTCGCTGCTCCAGCACTTGCACCAGGAAGTTGTCCGCAACACTTTCCAAAAACTTCCTGGATTGTTTGTGCTCTGCTGTATTGCTCTTCCAGCAGATGTCAGGGTGACTGAAGTCTCCCATGAGAATCAGGTCCTGTGAACTGGAAACTTTCCCTAGTTGACCGAAGAAAGCCTCATCTACCTCGTCCTCCTGGTCTGGTGGTCTGTAACAGACACCCACCATGACATCACCCTTATTGTTCTTGCTTCTAAGCTTAACCCAGAGACTCTCAACTGGCTTATCTCCAGTTTCATACTGGAGCTCAGAGAAATCATAGTGCTCTCTTACATACAGTGCAACTCCTCCACCCTTTCGCCCCTGCCTTTCCTTCCTGAACAGTTTATACCCATCCATGACAGTGCTCCAGTCATGTGAGTTACTCCACCAAGTCTCAGTTATTCCAATCATGTCATAGTTTCTTAACTGTGCCAGGACTTCCAATTCCTCCTGCTTGTTTCCCAGGCTTCTTGCATTTGTGTATAGGCTCTTGAGATAACTAGTCGATTGCCCTACTTTCTCAGTGCAATTCAGGAGGCCTCCCCTGTGGCACCTTCCTCCTTCTGCTTCCTTGTGGTGTTCCACTTCCCAACTTACCTTCGGGCTTAGGTCCCCATCCCCCATCGAACCTAGTTTAAAGCCCTCCTCATTGGTTAGCCAGCCTGTCTGCGAAGATACTCTTCCCTCTCTTCATTAGGTGAATCCTGTCTCTTCCTAGTAATCCTTCTTCCTGGAACAACATTCCATGATTGAAGAATCCAAAGCCCTCTCTCCGACACCACCTGCGTAACCACGCATTTACTTCCCCAATGCGACTGTCCCTACCTGGGCCTTTTCCCTGAACAGGGAGGATGGATGAGAACACCACTTGCACTTGAAACTCCTTTATCCTCCTTCCCAGAGCCACATAGTCCGCAGTGATCCGCTCAAGATCATTCTCAGCAGTCTCCCTGTCACATCCTGAATCCTAGCTCAGGGCAAGCAGCACACTTCTCTAGTTTCCCGGTCCGGACGGCAGATGGATGACTCTGTCCCCCTTAGGACGGAGTCCCCATCCACCATCACCCTTCTCTTCCTTTTGAGAGTGGTGGTCATGGAACCCCCATCCCTAGGACAATGCATCCCTTGCCTTCTGATCAACAGGGTCTCCTTCTGATCCATTCCCTCAGAGGAGTCTTCCAAATCGTTCTCCATCACAGTACCTGCGCAGAGAGCCTGAAAATGATTCCTTATCTCTATCTGCATGGTGGGCATGTAGGTTCTCTTTCTTCGGGAGCTCACATGCTGCCAATTTTCTTCCCCGTTCTTCAGTTTCCCCTGCCCTGCCTTCTCTGAATCTTCCTCACACTGTGCCTGCAGTAGCAAATAATGTCTTCGATCAAGAAAGACTTTGTTTTCTTTAATGCAACACAGGATTGATATTTGGGTCTCTAGTCCTTTAACCTTCTTTTCCAATATGGAAACCAGCTTGTACTTTGTACAGATGAAGTCGGCTCTATCCTGTGGAAGGAAGACAAATATAGCACATCCAGTGCAGGTGACAACAGCAGATTGCTCACATTCCATATCTTTTCCTCTGCTCAGCAAAGTCTGAAAGGCAAAAACCCGCTGTGGGCTCTCCCCGCAGGCAAACTCCCAGGCAAACTCTTTCTGTTTGCCTCTCCTCTGTTCACAGCTCACTTGGTTCGCAACTGGCTGCTTCTTATAAGGCTGCTGATTCGAAGCAGTTGCCCCGGCTCAAAGCCTCACTCTCCAATCAACCACTCAAGGCACACCTGGAACAAAGCACTCCCAATTCACACTTTTCAATCAATCACACACACGGTCAACTGCCAAACAGTCCCTGTAACTGCACCAGTCACAATCACACACACAGTCAGCTGTAACTTGCACCAGTCACACAAATGGTCTTTCAGATACTCACCCCTCTAGCACAACACAGCTCCCAAGCTTGCCCAAGCTGCTAAAGCATCCTTCCTCAGTCCTTGCAACGTGACCAGGGGGAACAACATGTCTAAAGGACAAGGACACAGGACACCTGGGTCCTATTCCCAGCTTTGCCACTGATCTGGTGTGTGACCTGGTGCAAGTCCCTTCCCCTCTGTGCCATCTGCAAAATAAGAATTATGCTACTGACCCTGCTTGATCAGTCCCTTTGAGAGCTACAACTTACGTGTTATTATTCTCCAGATGTACAGGGTGACCAGGCACAGACTATGGAAGGAAACTATTTGAAGAGGAGATCTAGGTGGAAAATGGCTTTCCCATCCTTTGAAACTTTTCAATATTCTGAATTTTTTCCTGTACCAAAAAGAAGATTGTGAATTGATAATCTGGAAAAAAAATCAGATTGCGTCAATCAGAAGGTTTTCTTTGGATAATTATCATAGAGCCTAGAGTTACTGAGCACAAGGGACCAACAGACCATTTAGTCCAACCTTCTGTGTTTTACAGACCATTAAATTACACCCAGTTATTCCTATGTTGAGCCCAAAGTCTTTAGTTAAAACTAAAGCTTTTCAGTCCTTGACAGCCTACACTGTTGTGAGTCACTGGCCAAGAACAGGAAAGACCGAGATCTCATCAGTGTCTGAGACCCCTGTGATGAAAGGGAATTGATCAGCTGAAATATGCCCAGGTGATCCCAGAAGGTGACCCGTGCTCTATGCTGCAAGAAAAAGCTTAATTTCTATTTTGACCTTTTTAATTGTTTTTACCTTTTCTTTGGTATAAATTGATTGGACTCTCAAAATGAAAAATCTTTTCAAACTGGAAAATGTCAAAACTGGGCATTTCATCCATTGGGAGCCTTTAAAAATACTCAGATCAAGAGATTCATAAAACCCAACCCTTTCCCATGAACAGTTTCGATGTAATCAAAATTCCATTTTCTGATTAACAAAATGTTGAGTGGGAATATTTCAATACAAAGTTCATGCTCAGCCCATTGACTTTAATTTCTTCATCCACTCATAGGCCCCAGTCCTGAACTATGACCCAGCTGGACAGATCTCTATGTCCATGTGGATGCCTTTAGATCAGGAGGTTCTCAAACATTTTCAGCTAATGGACCGCATCAAGAAAGAGATTGTCTTGTGCACTCGTCCCCTCTCATTCATGATCTCACCAACTGCCTCTCCAGACAAGATATGGTTACAGAGGCCATGCCCTTTAGCCATTCAAGTGCACATAACATCTAGGCATGAAGTACAGCAATTGTGAATATGGAAACATGACATTAGGAAATCATTTGGGGCTGGATTAATATTTCAGCACCATTGGCCAGTGTCTACAGCCACAGAACAAAGGCTCATGGCATTGCAGAAGAATCCCAGCCTTTATTTTTTAAACCAAAGTAATTTTCTGTGATTGGGGAAAAAAACTTAACAATGTTGCCCAATCCTGAAACAAGAGCCAAGCGTAACTGACAGAAGAAAATCTGTTTGAGTCTGAGAATGGGGACCTGCTTCATTGTAACAGATGCAGCGGCCCTGAGTCTGCAGAAAGCCCGAGTCCATTGCTGTGATGGGGATGTAAGAGCCTGAACCATTCACAAAGTGAACTCCATAAAACTGAGGGGCAGGTTGCTACTCCAGAGCCACATGCACCATAAGTGGAGAGACACTGTGATGCTGGGTGATGCAACCTTGTTTATTAAAAACGTGGCAACACTTCTCCCCACTTTCTCCTGGGCTGCCTCTGAGGTGCCTCCCTCCTGCTGGAGTAGGTCCTTCCTTTGGGCGCGTGTCTCTGATTGGTCCTGTCCCCACCTGTGATCCCTCTCCATCCCTTTTATGTAGTCCACTGGGCCCCAGGCCTCCTGTCTATACACTCAAGAGCCCATTTGCCAGCTGGGTGCCCATCTTAGAGATTTCTGTCTATTAACCGCGATCTTAAGACCTTAGGGTATATCTACACTGATGTTGGCAAAGTCGCCGCCATCAGATCAACTTATCTGGATCGATTGAGTGGTCAGTGAAGACCCACTCAATCAATCTAGAAGTCAACGCTGTTAATCCACCCCCTCAAGCAGCATAGCGCTGTGTCTACGTGAACCGCATTGCAGTGCAGTGAAGATGGTGCACAGACGGGAAGCACAGCAGTCAATGGAAGTTATGCAGGCTATTCTGCGTCGCTTGCGTAACTCCCGTCAACGGCCGCTGAATCGCCGGGTAACTGTAGACCAAGCCTTAGAATCTTCCATGAGCATTAACATGGAGTGGAGGTGCTAAGCAGTTTGAACCTCAGCTACTAGAATAAACATAAAACTAGGCATACAATACACAGATTTAGCTCATGTAAAGTGGCATAGCTCCAGAACACCACGCTAATTTACACCAGCTGGGGATGTGGCCCCATTGACTCCAGTGGAGCTACAGACAATGTACACCAGTGGGGGATCCGGCACTTCGTATTTCTTAATCTCTCTGATATAGCCTCAACCAATGTGAATTACACGTTTTAAAAATGTCATGCAGGGTTGCGTGTGCAGCCGAATGAGGCTTTTAGTTGAGCGAAAGAAAGAAAGAAGTTGGGCCATTCAACCCAATAGAAGTTAAAGATCAGATACAGAAAATCTCTGCAACACTGAATTCCTCTGAAGTTTTGTCCCTCATGGGAAAGACTCACTCCTTAACCATTAAAAGTTACACTCTTCTTATTAATCCCATGGGACAAAGAGCTGAGAAAGTGCAGACTGGCTAGGAGCTGTGAGGCTGTATGGAATATGGGTGATATGATATTATTGATACCTATTTTGCAAAATTGCAATGAATCTTACAAGACATGCCATATAAAGTATCAGTGGAAAAGTTATGATTTGCTAAATATGATACGCTTGTTTATATCTTTGTATCATGAGTTGTACCAATGTGTGAGATATTTGTATTTCAAACTTGTGCTGTGCATCTGGATGACAAATTGGCATCAGCATTACCCAGCTGTTGGATGGCCCACCAAGGGCAATCAGCTGTACAATGGACCCACTGACAGGAGCCAGGGGCTACACTGATAGGTCAGCAGGACATATGGGGATACGCCTCTGGAGAGGCAACACCAAGTGCTTTTTCATGTCCATGGGCTGAGATCTGGTGTCTGGGACAAAGGATGTACAAGCCACATGGCAAAGGGTATAAAAAGGCAGCTGCATCATCTCCTTTTTTTCTTCAATCCTACTTCTCACCTCTGGAGTAACTTTGCTACAAACTGAAGCTTTGAACAAAGGATTGACCGACCCATCAGTCTTTTGGATGTGCTCCAGAGGGACTTTACAAAGCAGCAAACACACCATTGCTGCTAAGAACCTGATATATGGGCGCTGAAATCATATGTATGTTCCTTAGAATCATAGAATCCTAGAAGATGAGGGTTGGAAGGGACCTCAGCAGGTCATCTAGTGCAACCCCCTGCTCAAAGTCTGGTAATGTGGCTGACACTTTGGGGTCAGAAAAACATTCTGTAAAGTGAGAAGAATTTGAAGTAACCACTTACTTTGCTGTTTGAGAGCCAGAGACTGGCGTGCAGTAAAGGGGGCTATGTGATTTCTTTTTTAGCTTCTTGATAACCAGGTTCGGGGCCACGAGGACTGTTTGTGACTGGTTGGTGAATGTCACTACAGTGTGAACCACCAGTTTTGGGGGGAAACCTGCTCTCCTTTTGGCAGCCTGCCCTGACCTTGGCCTTTTCAGGTGGGCTCTCCTAGGCACCTTGGGTCCCAGGAGCATTTCTCTTTGGTTCAGATTCACAGGGAAAGAATGTGGATTTGAAATTGTGTACTGGGCCAACTCCCCCACTGGTGTAAATCAACCATACCATCACTTGGTGGGCCATCCAACAGGCTGGGTAATGCTGATGCCAATTTGTCATCCAGATGCACAGCACAAGTTTGAAATACAGCAGATCCTCAGATGGCATAAATATCCCTCCGTATTCTGAACTCTGTAGAATTGTATCGATTTACACCACCTCAGGACCTGGCCCTAAGTTTTTACTCTTTGCCTCTGGGCACTTCTTAGTGACCAACTTCCAACACCCACGGCAGCCTGCCCTGTGGGTTCCTCTGGTGGCTGCATCCCACAAGCTGCTGATGCAATGCAGGAGAAAAAATATCCCTGTTCCCCGCGAAGCGATCATAGACATTACTACAGGAACCAGCTATTTCAGGGCAGCTGAGGTCCTGGTGCCACTGGGCTCTGAGCTGTTGTAGGTCACTTGTCTGTGCTATAAATATGTGCTTCATTCTGAAAACACTGTGGGACACCCTTTGGGGCTCAATCCTTCCTTGTTAGCCAAGGGTCCTTCCAGGGATGCTACCATCGTGTGAGACCGAGGGCAGCTGCTTTTCCCTCTCTGTGGGGTTAGGATCAGCTAGGGGAGGCTGTCAGGGTGGTTTGTTCCTGAGGTGAGACCAGAGCTGGGCTCACAGCCCTGCGGAGCAGATTCAGCTGTTTAGCCCTGAGCAGGGACATCCTGGGCTGTGACCATGTGTGAGCCATACACCAGCCAGGATCACCTCTAGAGCTGGGTGAGGCTTTTGGTCCTTCATCCCAGTTACTCCTCTGCCTCTCAGCCAAGCCTGCCCTAAGAGGGGAGCAGGGAGTGCCCATCTGTGGAAAGGGTCCATATCTTCTAGGAACTGCAGAGAGACCCAGCTACTGAGGAAATCCAGCAAAGGGACACAGCAACGGCTGCTGGATAATACAGTGATGGATGCCTGATAGATAGATAGATAGATAGATAGATAATGACCCATGAATCCTGGCCCTGGAGGATCAAAGGCATCACATACTGGGAAATATTCTACAGAGACAAACAGAGTGAGTTTTGCTCTTTCAGTTTAATATTTTCCTGTATTAATATAAAATGTCAACATAGAAGGCACCTGTAAAAACAGAAATGTGGATAACAATTGGAGCTATTTCAGACTTTTGCTCTCAGTTTGGTCAAACATCTAGAGCCTGTCAGATTTTTTTTGAGCAGAACATTTTCACTTTTTATAGAAGTTCAAAAAATCCCCAATTTTTGTGGGTCTTTTTTTTTTCCCTCCGTAACAGAGAAACAAATATTTGCAGTTAACATGTGCTGAATACTGAGCAATTCCACCTGACATTCCGCTCTCCCTGGTTGGGTTTGATATTAAAGAATTTTTCATGGAAAATGTCAGCTGTCCTCTTTTGCTCTCTCTAAACAGAGGCTCAGAACAGGGACATGACTGGCCTGAGGTCACACAGCAGGTCCCTGGCAGAACCGAGAACAGAACCCAAGTCTCCTGCCTGCCACGGAGCTGCATGGCACAGACATAAAGCCACAGAGGGCAACAACCACAACCGAGCAGTGAGTGAGTGATGCTTCTAGCCCATCACCCAGAGATGGAAACACAGAGGTGGGATTTTGTTCCAGAGTTTAATTTGTAATGGGGCAGCAGGCTGCCTGATGATAGCAATAGGGGAACCAGAGTGGTTCGAATTCTCGGATTTGGTCTGTACTTTCTTCCAGCCTTCATACTGCATTTCCTCAAGCGACAGCACTTGTGATAATGCACCTGGCCAGCGCTCTGATTGCCAGCAGGGAGGACCCCTCCCCACGCCAAGTTGGTGGAAGTGAGGAGTGCTCTGCACCTCTGACATTCACTTCATGAGTCTTTGCAGAAAGAGAAACTCAGGGTCATTCCCTCTGTCACTCTAGCCCTCACCCTTGCTCTACTCCTTCCCTCCACAGGCCAGGCACAAAGTGCCATGGAAGAAAATGTCCAGTCAGACCCTTGTGACCGAATTCCTCCTCCTGGGATTCTCTGATGTGCGGGAGCTGCAGATTTTACACTTCGTGACTTTTCTTGTTTACCTGGCAGCCCTGCTAGGAAACCTTCTCATCATCATGGTTGTAGCCCTCGACCACCACCTTCACAGCCCCATGTACTTCTTCCTGATCAATTTGTTCATCCTAGACCTTGGCTCCATCTCGGTCAACATCCCCAAATCCATAGCTAATTCCCTGACCAGCACCAGGTCAATTTCCTATTCTGGATGCGTCACCCAAGTCCTTCTTTTCATCTTCTTCGCTACAGCAGATGTTGCCTTACTGACCGTCATGGCGTACGACCGGTACATCGCCATCTGTCACCCCCTGCACTAAGAGACTGTGATGAACAGAAGAGCTTGTGTCCAAATGGCAGCTGGTGTCTGGATCAGTGTTATTCTCTACTCTGCCCTGCACACTGGAAACACGTTTGCCATATCCTTCTGCGGAGGCAACAGAGTCTAACAGTTCTTCTGTGAAATCCCCCACTTGCTCAAACTCACCTGCTCTGACACGTACCTCCGTGAAACTGGAGTCATTGCCCTTAGTGCATGCTTAGCCTTAAGCTGTTTTGTTTTCATAGTTGTGTCGTATGTTCAGATCTTCAGAGCAGTGCTGAGAATCCCCTGTGAGCGTGGTCGGCATAAAGCCTTCTCCACCTGCCTCCCTCACCTCACTGTGGTCTCCTTTTATTTTTGCACTGTTGGTTTTGCCTACTTGAAACTGTTGGAGAAAGATTCCAAGTGTGGTTCATTACCCTGCACCGATAAGAGACCAACCCAGGATTTCAGGCTGGCCAGTCTCCAAAAGAGTTTATTCTGCAGAAGGTCAATTCCCAAGCCCACAAGTGGACAGTGGAAAAAGACCCCGAACAAAGGATTACAGACAGTTTTATACCTTATTGCTACTTAAACATTCATGACAAGACCATACATATCCCCCTTACAAGGGCCTAAACCTATTCCCTCATTCACTATTGGCCTATGTTATCTCTATTTCTACTTACAAAAATATATTATTCATAAGGTGTTTTTGCTGATACTTTACAGTTAGCTACATCTTCTCTATCAAGGCTACATAGCTTGCTTAATCCAGCCGAGGCTTATCTCCTTCTGAATTCCTCTCCTTCTGCATTCCAGCAAACTTTCCATGATCCTTGCACAGAGTGGAATGGCCTGGCCTGTCTCTAAAAACAAAGGGGCTAGCTAAAATGGAGTAACTGTGGTCAAGCAACTAAAAATCAACTAACAATCCCCCCTTTGAGTCAAACTGTCCTGCAGTTTAGACTCACTTACATCACTTGCAGAAAACCCGGTCCACTCTTAGCTTAATTTCAGCAATTTCAATCTGGGTGACCATTTGCATAGTAGCTATTTTCGGTTTTTAAAAACTGGGTGAGGTAAAACACACAGAAGGTAGCGTGCCTGACATTGAAAACAACAACAGGCAAGAATAACAATAAAACAAATTATACCCACAAACAATTGCTTAAGCCAGGATAAATTTGTTAGCCATGAAGTTAAGGCATGAAATAGATCTATGAAACCCCATAAAGTATCATCTTGGGAAATGTTATGGAATAGTGATGTGATTTGTAAAATGTCATGTGCATCGGTTTTTACTTTGCCAGATTTATCTACATAAGAACAAGAAGTATCATTGATTACTGCACACACCCCTCTTGCTTGCTAAGGTAAAGTCTAAGGCCATTCGGTTTTGCAGAACCATTTGTCAGATACTACCCATTTCAGTGGCTATGTTTTTAAAACCCTGGGTAGTGGCATTGGCCATTGTTTCAAGTACTCCAGCAATGCGCCTTATTTCCTTGACAGCGTATGCAACTCCAAGCTGGGGCAAGGTGACACCCCAATACCATTGGGCCTTGGTGATTGCTCTTTGCTTCCGGAGCCCGCCCTGGGGTAGTGTGGGTGTGTGCCTAATGGCAGGGGTAATAGCTCCGATGTAGCAGGAGGCTTCCCACCACGGGGGTAATTTCTTATGGGCCTTATTTTCACAAATAAAATAATGGCCTACTAAACTGATATGTCCTATGAATAAGCTAAAGAGCTTTGCATTAAACAAATGCCATAATAGCTAATATTTAGGGGGGTAGGAAAAATAACATCTAAAAGAGCTCCCATTCAGGGCTACATATTCTGTAGAGTTAATAGTAAAGGTATAGTTACAAGTGCTATAACCAACCTTTATACTTTTGTGAAGTGCAATTTTTTCTTACATGGATTGGTTGGCCTTAAAGCAGTATTCCCGTTGGGACTCATAAGCTAGGTGGATGTATTTTGTTAGGAAAAGGAATGGTAACCCCTTGTACTATATGTGTGGTGTTTAACACAATCAGAACCATGGGTATACCTTCTTCAAAATGCAAGGGAACATGACTGCAAATCCAACAGTTAGACACATTTAAATCTGTTTGTAGTTGATTAATTAATTATAAAGATGTGTCAGTATAGTCCAAGAAGCGTTGTCTTTTATGGTTTAGTTGTTTGGGTTTTAATTGTACCTCAAAGTCATCAGGTTGTTGGTCTTCTTCCCCATAGACCTTGGGGATTTCCTCGACAGGTGTACTGTTAATCAGGAACTTGGATCAAAAGAGAGTCATCCAGATAAGGCCAATACAAAACATCCAGAAGATTACTAGCCATAACCATTTAGGGAACCAGTGATCTGTGGGAGTTTTAAGTCTTTTTTCCTGAGGTGATAGGGATGACGTTGTGGTATATCCTCTTCGCTCTGGAGTGGTTTCAAATTCTCTTCGCTCTGGAGTGGCAAATCCTTTTCTTGAGCAGGGGAGAGGTTACAAGCACTTGCACCCTGCTCCACTGACCTTGTCATTACAGGTGCAGAGGTTCTTTCACAGTGTGAGGCATGTATTCAGGACTGGTAACCTTGGCATTTTACAGCAGTGTTGGTGGTGAGAAGTACCTGGAGTGGGCCTTTCCAATGTAGTTCCAGGGCTGTCTTTCTTTGGTGGACCTTTACGTGAATCCAATCACCAGGCTGTAGATGGTGACATGCTTTTTGAGGGTCTTGGGGAAGGGCTTCTTGGACCTGTGAACGAAAAGCCTTAATACACTTCATTAATGCTTGACAATAAGTCAAATCAGTTTCATCAGCTAAATTAATATCCATTAGGTGAGTTGATACTGGTGGAGAGCTAGAAAGCCTCATGGGTCAGCCTATTAGGATCTCGTGTGGTGATAGTCCAGTCTTTTTGTTACATGATTATCTTATATTTATAAGGGCTAAAGGCAGGGCATTTGGCCATCTGAGGCTGGTTTCATGGCAAATTTTGGCTAGTTCACTGCCCCTGCAGACTGAGGGTGATATGAGCAATAAAAGTTCTGTCGGATATCAAGAGCCTTGCAAACTTTTTTTATAACTTGACCTGTTACTGTTGGTAGACTGAGGGATCCCAAAGCGAGGGATAAATTCCTTCAAAAGTCTTTTGCTGACTGTAATAGTGTCAGCCTTTGCACATGGGTAAGCTTCTACTCATCCGAAAATAAACATACAATTACTAATACATATTAGACTGGACTAATATAAACACAGAATAACATGGATGTGGCCTAAGATGCGGAAAGGACCGCAGCCTTAGCAGCAAAGTCTGTTAAAGCATGCCAGTGGGCTAGACATTTAACAACTGCAATAGTAAAAGGTAACCATACAACATCTATAAAGCAGCAACACAAGATCCATTTAATATGGGAGCCTCCCGAAGTGGGGAAGCCTCTTTGTTTCCAGAGTTAACCATAATTATGGACAACACCAAAGGCATAACGGGAATTAGTGAAAAAATTAACAAATTTACCTTTAGTCAGGATACAAACTCTAGTTACAGGGGGGAAAAAAATAGCTTCTTGAGCAGGGTTCACAGAAGGGAAAGGATTACTTTTAATTACCTCATGTTGAGAACAAACAGCATAGTCAGCCACAAGAATACCTTTAGAATTTCTTTGACAAGAGCCAGTAACATAGAAAACCAATTTTGGGTTCTGCAAAGGGTGGATAACAATGAGGCAGAATTAAAAACTGGACATCGGGTGAGTGTAATATTACCTGCAAACAACAAAAGAATTTCATATTTTGTTAAGCAAACATGAGATACAGGAATAATAGTGGAGAACCAAGGACCAGAGTTTCCGAGGTTTTACCCAAGGCAGCTGCAACAGCATGGAGACAAGGTGGAAGCCCTGCAGCTACAGGGTCCAGGGCATTACTGTAACAGGCAATGGTCTTATACTTATCCCCATACATTTGTATAGGGACACCTAAAACAAACCCATTTTTTATGACAAAACAATATAAACGGTTTTGAATAATCAGGCAAACCAAGTGCTGGTACACTAGACAGTGCATATTTTACAGAGGTAAAAAACTTATTCTGTCTCAGCAGACCAGGGAAGAGGTTCAGAAATCTCAAGTCGAGTGAGTTCCTGCAGAGGCTTAACAATAGAGGCATAGCCCAAAATCCACTGGCGGCAATAGCCTGCCATGCCCACTAAAAGGTTCTCATTTGTGACACAGTTGTAGGTTTAGGAACCTGCAGGATAACCTGGACCCGACTTTTAGAAAGGCGTCGTTCACCTGCGGAAATATCATGGCCTAAATAATGAACTTGGGACAGACAAAGTTGTGATTTTCCTTTAGAGGCTTTGTGTCCCTTATTAGTCAGAGCAGAAAGCAGAGTTAAAGAATTATTTTACAGGCTGTTAAAGAAGGAAAGGCTAAGAGCAAATCATTCACATTTGAATCAAAACAAAACCTTTTGTAAACACTATATTATCTACATTTTCACAACAGGAAAGAAAGGTAAAACAACAGAATTAACAGCTCTTAAATCCTACACAAAGCAATAAACATTTTTCCAGGTTTCCTAACAGGAAAAATTGGGGTGTCACAGAGGATTCGAATAGGCACAATAATTCCTTGTTTAAGGAGAGATATCAGCACAGGACATATTCCTTTTGTATGCTGGATATTTCAGGATCCTGTCCTTGTTCAAGAAATACAGCCAAAACAGAATTTTCATTTTCACAAGGAAAATAACAAATAAATCCCATCTGGTAAACAATAAATAGTACAATCAAATTTTACAAAGTAAATCTCTACCTACCAGGTTAACTGGAGAATAAGAACTTAAAAGAAAAGCATGCTGATTAGAAATAGGTCTCAAAGAAACAGATAGTGGTTTAGACACTAGATGCGGCATTAATTAGTTAAAATTTGTACTGCATTTACATTCTTCGTTGATAAGGGAATAGAGAAAACTCTTGAGCTTTTAAGGTGGATCTGCTGGCTCCAGTGTCTATAAAACATTGTACTGGTTTCCCATCAATAAGACAAGACACATAAAGACCTGATTAATCTATTAACAAAAAGGGTGCATTAATGAAGTTACTATTCCCCAGGCTGTCCTAATATAAAGGTTGAGTCTGGTCTCGGGGAGAAGGTAGTGGTGGCCCAAATGTCCACTCCGACTGGCCAGATCACTTTGGACATTTTGCTTTCCAGTGTCTCAACTGTCCACAAAAGTGGCAAGAGGAATCTCCTGAGGCCAAAAAGGTACCACGCCCCACTCCCCGACCCTGGCCTTGACCCCTCTATATACTCCTTTATCTGAATTTTCCATTTTTCTTTTTTGGAGTCCTTTAGACTCCTTACCCGGGATTCATGCAGTCTTTCTTTAGAGTTTTCACCCTGTCTGCATTTTATCTTCAGCCCCCCCTCTCCTTCTACCCATAAGCCATGTTGTTCGAACCAAGATTCTTAAGGGCTCAATCCTTACTTTTACAATTCCCCCAGCCCTTTGGTGCTGCAATGCACCACACTGCATTAAACTTTGTTCCATTTTTCTTATTTTAGCATACATATTATATACTGCTGTTTTTATTTTGAGTTCAGCATACCTATTTACATTTTTTTTTGCAGTACATTTAAAGCAACATTTTGTATACACACAAAAATATCACTAATACCCTTAAATACAAGTAACATGATGTAGAAAAGTTTGGACCCCATAAGCTCCATTGATTTATTTCATGGAGCTTTGCTACTTTTTCTTTAGATCAAGCTTTTTTAATTCCTTTTTGTACCGGTAACTTGCCCGCAGCCCATGCTGCTAACACTGCCCCTAAGGGGCTGTCCTTGGGGATTTTACTGCCACCGAGCCCCATCTCCCATCCACAGCACTATCACTCTCCACACACACTCGGACGCGTTCCATGTTAACACAACACTCGGTTTTGTTCTTTAAAGAACAGATCAGAGAATCTGATCTGAGCCCTTATCCTAGTACTTAAACCAGCACTTATTTCTCCCGTTCACACCCTGTGGATAACCTGTGCACAGAACAATTAGGGATATGCATATATCTCTTCAACCCACCTCTGGAGGAATTTTACCACAAGCAAAATTAAAGGTACAGACCAAAGAAAGGGTAGGGAGATTCCATGCACGAAAAAAAACTTGTGCCACCCTGGACTTTTGCGTTAATGAGCCCTCAAACTCAACGCATGGCCATCATCAAGGACGATGCTAGGGTGCCCTTTTTGGAATCTCCCAAGAGAAAAGCCTGTCAAGTACAAAGAAACAGACAACAAACACAAAACATAGAGGTACCTGGAGACTGTGAGACTCAAAGGGTCTCAATGCTTTACAGCCTTCCACCAAATTCCATCCTCCGTCCAAAACCTTTCAGGGTGACCTCACCCAGTGCTGGCTGAGGCGTTGGCTGGTGCAGGAACTCGGGGTTGGCAAGCAAGGTGTCCCACCAGAGTCGCCAAATTGTTGGAAAAAGATTCCAAGTGTGGTTCGTTACTCTGCACCGATAAGAGACCCACACAGGATTTCAGGCTGGACAGTCACTAAAAGAGTTTATTCTGCAGAAGGTCAATTTTCAAGCCCACAAGTGGACAGTGGAAAAAGACTTTGAAAAAAGGATTACAGACAGTTTTATACCTTATTGCTACTTAAACATTCATTACAAGACCATACATATCTTTTTTACAAGGGCCTAAACTTATTTCTTTATTCACTATTGGCCTATATTATCTCTATTTTTACTTACAAAGATATACATTATTCATAAGGTGTTTTTGTTGATGCTTTACAATTAGCTACATCTCATCTATTAAGGCTGCCGAGGCTTATCTCCTTCTGCATTCCTCTCCTTCTACATTCCAGCAAACTTTCTATGATCTTTTCACAGAGTGGAATCGCCTGGCCTGTCTGTAAAAACAAAGGGGCTAGCTAAAATGGAGTAACTGTGGTCAAGCAACTAAAAATCAGCTAACATCTCCAATATGCCTTTCCCAGCAATGTCTAATTAGCATTCAGCCAGGATCCCCGCAGGTTCCAAGGAATTGGTTTTCCTTGTCTCCTCTCTTTATTGTTCAGGAAATGTGTTCTTCTGAAACATATTCCCCGGTAAAGTCCCTATTCCCTGCTGACTGTCTGGGATAGCCTCCGTGCTGCCTTCTGCCGTGCTGGTGATTGGTACAATGCAAATAATTTCTTCTTGCAATCTTTGATACAAATGAATAATTCATTGAATTTGGCCACAACTTTTCCCTTTATTTGGAGAAAACCTGTTTATCAACTCACTCTGACATGCCAGTATTAAACTTCTTTGACTCAGACTTAAAAGCATAATATCAGTGAGTATCCATAATTCCACACGCAGCATTCTCACATGCATTTCTTAATGATATTATTGACTAGAGTGTTATCAATTTTCGTATGATACCTCACAAGGTATATTTTGTACAAATATTATTGCAGTAGGGTGAGGGGTGTGAATACAGAGATGCCCAGATTCACAGTGGGTGCACGATTGGTTGAAAGACCATATTCAAAGAGTAGTTTTCAAATTGGGAGGACATGTCTAGTGGGGTCCCACTGGGTCCCAGTGGAGAAGATAGGTATTAATACAAGAATTGAAAGGTGGGAAAGAAACTGGTTAAATGCGAGGTTACAACGGGTCATGATGAAAGGTGAATTGTCAGGCAGGAAGGAGGTTACTAGTGGAGATCTTTAGGATTCAGTCTTGAGACCAATCTTATTGACAGCTTTCATTAAAGAGCTTGGCAGAAAAAGTGGGAGTGTGCTAATAACATTTGCGAAGGACACAAAATTGGGAAGTATGACCATAATGGAGGACGCCCCGAATATCATACAAGTAGATTGGATTACCTTGAAAACTGCTATAATAGAAACGGGGAACAAAGAACAACAATAATTTTTCCTATAAACTGTAGACCTACCGGAGGGAAGCAGCAGAATAGGAGAAAGACCAGAGTTTATTGGTCTGTCACAGGATGACTATGACCCACCAATATGACACATCCATGAAAAAGGCTAATGACATCCTGGGATGCATCAGGCAAGAAATTTGAAGAAGAGATCGGGAAATGTTAGTACCAATATAAAAGGCATCTGGTCGCCAATGTTTAAGAAAATTTAATTCAAACTGGAAGAGGTGCACAGAAGGACTACTAGGATGATTGGACAAAATGGAGAACCTACCTTATGAGAGGAGACTAAAGGATCTTGGCTTGTTAAGCCTAAACAAACGAAGGCTGAAGGGAGATATGACTGCTTTCTATAAATAAATCAGAGGGATAAACATCAAGGAAGGATAGTTGTTATTTAAGTTAAGTTAAGGGCCAATGTTTCCACATCCCCTTTCTGAAAGCACCCGCCTCAGGTGTTTGGCCACTTGCCCTGTCAGCCCCAGGGTGGCATCTCACGGCTCTTCCGCTCGTAGACCAGAACCTGGCTGCGCTGCCCCATCTATACTGTTTGGTTTTTCGACCCAAGCAGCTAGTCATAGAATCATAGAATCATAGAATATTAGAGTTGGAAGGGACCTCAGGAGGTCATCTAGTCCAACCCCCTGCTCAAAGCAGGACTAACCTCAGCTATATCATCCCAACCAGGGCTTTGTCAAGCCTCAGCTTAAAAACCTCTAAGGATGGAGATTCCACCACCTCCCTAGGTAACCCATTCCAATGCTTCACCACCCTCCTAGGAAAAAACTTTTTCCTAATGTCCAACCTAGACCTCCCGCCCTGCAACTTGAGACCGTTGCTCCTTGTTCTGTCATCTGCCACCACTGAGAACAGCCTAGCCCCATCCTCCCTGGAACCCCCTTTCAGGTAGTTAAAAGCCGCTATCAAATCCCCCCTCACTCTTCTCTTTTGCAGACTAAACAAGCCCAGTTCCCTCAGCCTCTCCTCATAAGTCCTGTGCTCCAGCCCCGTAATCATTTTGGTTGCCCTCCGCTGCACTCTCTCCAAATTGTCCAC
>VOCO01037952.1:0-18416 GCA_007922225.1 Emydura subglobosa
TGGCTGGATAAAAAGTGACTCACCCCCCCTCCAGGAAAATTATTGTTGGGGAGCTGTTCAAACAGAGAGGCACTGAAGAAGCTAGGCCTGCCTGGCTAACTCTCACAGGATGGGAGGACTTTAGGTAAGACAGACATGCAGTGTTGTAGCCATGTTGGTCTCAGGACATTAGAGAGACAAGGTGGGTGAGGTAATATCTCCAACAGAAGTTGGTCCAATAAAAGGTATTATCTTGTCCAACTTGGCTTGGTAAGATAGACATGTATTTAGATTGCTTATTGTTTGCAAGTCCTTTTCCTCACGTGCTTTGTTCCCATTGTGGAATATTAAACAATACTTTGGTATACAAAGGCTATTTGATAATGCTATTCACTGCTGATCAGACTCTTGAATAGAAGAACTGCAGGTGCCAGTCAGAGTTGGCAGAGTTGCTGGGTAATCACACTTGATACACAGGGTACTGCAGTCTCGTGCCCATTCTGAGAATGGGAGAACTGTGGAATTCTACCCTACAAGAGGTAAAGGCACAAAACTTAATGCTTGAGGGGCTGCACTCAGAAAGGGCACAAATGTGCAGTTAGCTTGTGACACACACAACACACAGCCCTTCACTATCCAACAAAGCTACTCCCACAGATTTTATACCATGTAATTTATTATTTTTGCTCATGTTCCTTCAGCCAGCTTTCAATTCACATGAGTACATGTTATTGGAATAAGTACTAGAGCTCCCCTGAATAGTATGATAAAGTTAAAGAGGTTCTTGTATTGTTCTTCCTGCTTGTTAATAAAGTTAGTTAAAGACTGGCTTTGCACAAGTGCACACATTTTACACCAGTAAACACTAAGATACCCTCAAAATTAATTCAAATTAGCTTGAAAAAGATTTCTGTCCTCGTAGGGTAAGTGTCACGTGGGCTGGCTTAAGTGGGGGGACATTTAGTATATTGTGTGTCATCAGTATGGCAGAATCATAATGATTCATGTGAGATATATCATGTCAGGTACTGTTAGAAGGGATATATCGTGCTGAATAAGTTAATAATACTTATGTTCATGTATTATATGTAAAATGGAAGTTATGGATGTATTTGATATTTCTGTATGTCAATTTGGGCTGGCTGGGACACACCCCAGACAGAGCGGAGGCAAGACAATAGCCTACTTAATGGCCCATTAAGACACTCACAGAGGCAAGGGGCCTAGGAAGAAACCCAGCTGAAGAGTCACCAGGATTGGCCCATATGACTCTGGACTCCATTTTAGTTCTTGTGACTTTCCCCAGGCCGCATGGCCCAGGACAGGGGATTTATAAGCTCAAACCGCAGGATCCATCTTGCCTTTGTTCCTGTTCAGCTGCAGACACACACCTACCGCTGGATCAATTCATCTTGCAACTGAACCGAAGGACTTAGACCTATCCAGGTACTGGATGTGTACCAGAGGGAACTATACGAGCCTGCAACTCCACGCTTCTTCCAGAAACCTGATGTATATGGACTTTTAATCATTTGTATGTATCTGATTGCTCTAATCCTTTAACATTTCTCTCATGGCTTATTTCTTTCTTTTTACAATAAACCTTTAGTTTTGGTTACTATAGGATTGGCTAGCAGCGTGGTATTTTAGGTAAGATCCAAACATATAGAACTGGTACAGTGGCTGACCCTTTGAGGTCAGAGGGAACCTTTTTAGTAAAGAGCATAGAGTTTAAATAACTGGTCTCTTTACTGGACCTAGTGCTGATTTGGGAGCCAGGAACTGGAATGCAGTAAAGGGGGTGTGTGTATTTGTGTACTGGCTTCTGTGGGGATTCAGAAGTGCAGTTTGTGGCTGGTTGGGAAGTCTGGCTTCAGTGCCACCCACCAGTGCTGGGAGAATCTGCTCTCCTTTTGCAGCCTGCCCTGATCTTGGCATTATCAATTGGCTACTCTGGGCATGGATGGGTTACAGTAAGATCTTTTGAAACACTAAAGTTGGGAGTGTTTATTAATCTCTGCTCTTCAAAGCTGAGTTAACTTGACCTTGAACTTCGATTTTTGTCTCTGGTTTAGTATCTGGAGCACTTTTTGGTTTTGAGCACGGTTATTTACTCCACTGGCCAAGATGTTAGGGTTGTTAGAGCTGCGGAGCTATGATACATAGAACAGAATCATGGTTTTGTTTGGATTAAGTTTTTGGATTTCTTCTGCTTTGCAGGAGAAGGAGTGTTTGATGCTTTGGTTGAGATGACACCAGAAACTGATCTTACTTTTCTTTTTTTTTGGTATGCAGATCAGTACAGTGCTGAGGCTGCTTTTTGTTAGAAATAACCAAACAGGTTGTCCCTGTGGCGGATTGGGGAAACGGAACCCTTTATTGCCTGCTCATTCCACCTTGACTCATGAGTGTGTGTAAATGTTTCACAGTATTATCCCTTGTGACCTCATGAGAAAAATTTTTTACAATGGGGTCTCTCTGAAATTTTACTAAAAGGAATGAGATGGGTTGAGGTGAGAAGGATCATAAGAGTATAGTAATTGTCATAGTGGATCAGAGCAGGATTCCAGCTAGTTTAGAATCCAGCCGTCAGCAGTGGCCAGAACCTACTACTTTTGTGAAGGAACATGAAGCCTATAGTTGGCAGTTATGGGGTAACCTGCCCCCAAGAAGAGTTTCCTCCAAGTGCCCAGTAGGTAAAAGTTGGTCCGTGCTTCCAAAACATGTTTTTTCCATTTTTAATATTTGCTATTTCAGCTCCAGTTACAGCTATCCATACGTATGTCAAATCCCTCTTTTCAATTGTGTTTTGTGCTGGCCTCAGTTATATCTTGTGCCAGTGAGTTCCAAAGGCTATTCATGCAACATCTGAAAAAGTCTATGCTTTCTTCAGCTTTGAACTGAAAGGGGAGAAGAGCAGAGGATTCAGCATCTTTCTCCATTAGACTTAGAAGAAAAATTGCCAACATTTCAGAATCATCTTCTTTTATCCCTGGTTTCATTACTATCATATATTTGACATCATGCAAGAGTATATGAGGTGTTGCATTGAGTGAGACATAACACTGGTATAAGGAGGAGGTGAATCTGTCCTTAGTATGGAGGTAACTAGGAGTTTTCTAACGGAGTAAGTTGCTTGTGAAGAACAAGACGATGTTCTCTCTCTAGTTCCAAAAAAGAAAGGTAAGGGAGGAAACATGTTAACAGAACATCTGGTGTTTAAAACAGTACATTAATAATAGACATTGCAACAGTAGAACTTCCCCCCAGGATATTGTTACACATTTTCTGCAACTGGGTAAAATGCCAGGTATAACACGGGGATGTATGCATGATTCACACACTGCTATAGAAATGCTCTCATGAGCAGGAGACACTGCACTCAGGGCACCAGTATCTGTATATTAGTGAGATGTTATCTAATGCGCTGTGATGAGGAGCCTTGAAAGGGCTGCAGTAAAAGATAACATGAAAAGTGATTAGCAACGTGCATGCTTTCTGTTCTGTTAATGCGGACCTAAAGGACAGTCGAGTCATTTACCTGAGCATACAGTGGGTATAACAGTCTACAACATCAGAATGATAGCACTTGGCACCCCTTTTGACCCCGTTTTGCACTGGTGATAATGACTGTACAAGGTGCAGAGTGATGCATAATTGGTCCTTGGGTTTCCATTCAGGTTGTCACTCAGTGCTTTCACCTCCAAATCAGAGGAGAAGGGAGGTGCCATTTTGACTTAGAGCTGTCCTTTGAAGGATTAGCGTTTGACCTGATAGAACGAATTGCTTACATCAACCATAAATGCTGTCTCTCAGCAACCTCTGTCTGCAGCCAGTCATGCTGATCCAGGGGACTGGCTGTTAAAAAACTGGGGAACACTTTGGAGCCAGACCTATAATTGTATAATAAATACCATGCAACTACAAACAAAGATCTTAGCTCTTGGCAGTGTTTCTCTGTTAGATCTTCTCTTCCCAGAAGTTGCTTCATTTATTCTTCAAGAAGGATTTTCTGTATCATTGGGATTCAATCCATCCACAACGTTTCAGCATTGCATTTGGATTTAAATGACCTGACAAACTCCAAACACACCATCTCTTAAGTGGCTGAGTCTTCTACCAGAGGTTAGACATGGCATCTGCTTCCTCTTCAATGCCACAGAGAACACCAGTGCTCTGTGGTAGGCCCTCACGGTAGGGAACTGTACCTTTAAGAGGATCTGGCAAGAACCAGTTGGAACTGGACACAGAATAAAGCAGATATTTTGCAAGCTCCTTAAGCACTGACCAAGGGGATCAGGAGAGAAGTGCCCTAAAGCCTCCAGAGACCATCTGCTGCTCACAGACAGGGAAGAATTGGTAGGGGAAGTAGAAGTGGGTGGTAACCTGGGCAGCAGTGACCATGAGATGGTCGAGTTCAGGATCCTGAAAAAAAGAAGAAAGGGGAACAGCAGGATACGGACCATGGACTTTAGAAAATCAGACTTCGACTCCCTCAGGGAGCTGATGGGCAGAATCCCCTGGGAGGCTAATAAGGGGAGAAAAGGAGTCCAAGAGAGCTGGCTGTATTTTAAAGAAACCTTATTGATGGTGCAGGAAGAAACCCTGATGTGCAGAGAGAATAGCAAATATGGCAGGCGACAAACTTGGCTTAACAAAGAAGTCTTTGGTGAGCTTAAACACAAAAAGGAAGCTTACAAGAAATGGAAGCTTAGACAGATGACTAGAGAGGAGTATAAAAATACTGCTCGAGCATGCAGGAGTGAAATCAGGAATGTCAAAGCACAATTGGAGTTGCAGCTAGCAAGGGACACAAAGGGTAACAAGAAGGGTTTCTACAGGTATGGGCCCCTTACTGAATGAGGGAAGCAACCTAGTGACAGATGATGTGGAGAAAGCTGAAGTACTCAATGCTTTTTTTTTGCCTCTGTCTTCACAGACAAGGTCAGCTCCCAGACTACTGCACTGGGCAGCAGAGAATCGAGAGGAGGTGAGCGGCCCTCAGTGCTGAAAGAACGGGTTCAGGAATATTTAGAAAGATTGGACATACAAAAGTCCATGGGGCCAGATTCAATGCATCCCAGGGTGCTGAGGGAGTTGGCTGATGTAATTGCAGAGCCATTGACTATTATCTTTGAAAACTTGTGGTGATTAGGGGGTGGTCTCAGATGAGTAGAAAAAGGCAAATATAGTTCCCATCTTCGAAAAAGGGAAGGAGGCAGATCTGGAGAACTACAGACTGGTCAGCCTCACCTCAGTCCCCAGAAAAATCATGAAGCAGGTCCTTAAGGAATCCATTTTGAGACTCTTGGAAGACAGGAAGGTGATCAGGAACAGTCAGCATGGATTCACTAAGGGCAAATCATGTCTGACCAACCTGACTGCCATCTATGATGAGATGACAGTCTCTGTGGATGTGGGGAAAGTGATGGACATGATACACCTTGACTTTAGCAGAGCTTTTGATACAGGTTCCCACAGTATTCTTATCAGCAAGTTAAAGAAGTATGGGTTGGATGAATGGACTGTAAGATGGATAGAAAGCTGGCTAGATCTTTGGGCTCAATGAGTAGTGATCAATAGTTCAATGTCTAGTTGACAGCCGGTAAGAAGTGGAGTGCCCCAGAGGTCGGTGCTGGGACTGGTTTTGTTCAATATTTTCATTAATGATCTGGAGGATGGGGTGGATTTCACCCTCTGCAAGTTTGTAGATGACACTAACCTGGGGGAAATGGTAGATACGCTGGAGGGTAGGGATCGGATACAGAGTGACTTAGACAAATTAAAGGATCGGGCCAAAAGAAATCTGATGAGGTTCAACAAAGACAAGTGCAGAGTCCTGCACCTATGATGGAAGAATCAAAGGCACTGCAACGTACTGGGGACCGACTGGCTAAGCAGCAATTCTGCAGAAAAGCGCCTGGGGATTACAGTGGATAAAAAGCTGGATATGAATCAACAGTGTGCCCTTATTCCTGCCAAGCAAAAGGAATAGCTCTCTAGAGAATCCAGACACACAGATAATACTAAGCAATTTATTTAGCAACGCGTTGGGAAGAGCTCATTAAGCAACTTCAAAGTACAATTGTTACAGCAGTTTCTGAAATACATTTCACTCATTAAGATAGACTAAACTGGTTTAAACTAAATACCAAAAACAGTTCTTTGCAACTTGGGGAAAACAATTCCATATATGGTGGGGAGGGGAGGGTGAGGGGAAGTGGTCTCAACAGATAAAGAAGATATCTTGTGAGGGGCATGAACATGTATATGTGACAGAAGGCAGGGGCACAATGAGGTGTATGTGATAAGATGCAGGAACAGCACAAAAGATATCTTGTTCGCTGCTTATCTAGGTACTCTCTGTGCTTGCAGTCCTTGGTGTGTTCTGCATAGAAGTCTTACCCTAACATTGCCAAGTAGGCTAAGGGCATATTTGGCTGCATTAGTAGGATCATTGCCAGCAGATCGAGGGAAGTGATTATTCCTCTCTATTCAGCACTGGTGAGGCCTCATTTGGAGTACTCTGTCCAGTTTTGGGCCCCCAACTACAGAAAGGATGTGGACAAATTGGAAAGAGTCCAGCGGAGGGTAACAAAAATGATTAGAGTTCTGGGGCATGAGATCTATGAGGAGAGGCTGAGGAAACTAGTCTTGTTTAGTCTGCGGAAGAGAAGAATGAGGGGGATTTGATAGCAGCCTTTCACTACCTGAAAAGGGGTTCTAGGGAGGATGGAGCTAGGCTGTTCTCAGTAGTAATAGATGACAGAACTAGGAGCAATGGTCTCAAGTTTCAGTGTGGGAGGTTTAGACTGGATATTAGGAAAATATTTTTCACTAGGAGGGTGGTGAAGCACTGGAATGGGTTACCTAGGCAGGTGGTAGACTCCTTGGAGGTTTTTAAGGTGCAGCTTGACAAAGCTCTGGCTGGGATGGTTTAGTTCGAGTTGTTCCTTCTTTGAGCAGAGGGTTGGACTAGATGACCTTCTAAGGTCCCTTCCAGCCCCAATCTTCTATGATTTTCACCCACATGACTGATGCCCTCAGCTACTTCAGTGAGACAATGCTTCATGTTGCTCAGAAGTGACCCCTTCTGGTCACTTGAATTGCTGACATGATGGGTTCAAGATCCAGTCACTTTTTTCTCAGAAGCCGGGAGGGTAAAACAGTGCAAAGAAAAGAGTTGTGTGGGCTACGCATAAAGAACTCTTCCTCTCTGTGTAATATTGAGAATAACATAGTCCAGTTCTGTGCTGTATAACAGGCTTCCCCTGATACTAATGCTCATGTTTTGTGTTAGAACTATAATAAAACACTTTGTTGCATTCTGGAATCTATCTACTGTGGAGGAGTGGAAGTGATGAGGGTGAAAGGAAAATAAGAGAGACAAGGTGGGTGAGGTAATATTTTTTTTATTGGACCAACTTCTGTTGATGAGTTTGTCTCAGTAAGATCCTGGGACTGACACAGCTACAACACTGCATACAAGAACAGTTAAGTTGGGAGAGGCTGGGCTGTGAAGAACCTGAATGAAGAAGACAAAAGGCTGGTAATATAGTTTGGGCTGGTAGCATCCACTATCCCAACACTCCCCAGTATAAGAGCTTCTTTTCAGTTTCTGATAACTTTGCTCAACTGTAACTGTCTAGGCTTAAATTGTAGATCCTTAATGATGTGTTGGAGAGATTTTAACTGTGGACTGTAGGTGATGGCCAGTGGTGTTCTGTTGTTTTCGTTGTTGGGTCTGTCCTGTAGTAGGTGACTTCTGGAGCCTGAGGGAACTGTGACTGGCTGGGCAAAGAGAATAGGTTCTGGGACCAAGTGGGGTGGTTGGAGGAGTTGGTAGCAGAGGGGACACAGATCTGACAAGGAGTAGGGTGCAGGGAGAGAACTGGGACTGGCTGGACAAAAAGACTAGGACAAGGAGTTGTGGGGACACACAAGAAGCCCAGGGAAACAGTGGGAATGGAAAATGTGGATGGGAGCCTGAGTGAGTGGAGACCAGGGGTGAGGGTGGGGAAATGGAGGAGAAAGAATGAAGACAAGGAGCTAAAAGTGGAATGGGGACTGGGGCTGGCTGAGCAAGCAGAGTGGAGTGGAGGAATTTCGGACATGGGAGGAACTGGGAATGACTGGGGAAGGGGAGTGGCAGTGCAGGAGGAGGCTTGGAGTCAGGGTGGGGAAATACTGGGACTGGGATGAGGAGAATACGATGGACTGGGCAAGGATACTACCTCTGAGGTAAGAAGACTGAGGCGTGGGGACTGGATTTGACTAGGAGAATGAGACACTGAGGTGAGGAGCCAGCATGGGGGTGGGAGATAAGGCAGAAGGGGTCACATTGAGGGGAACAGGTGGAAGAGTTTTTCCCACTAGAGCATACACTACCAGAGGGTTTCACTGATATTTGCTGACAAAGTGTCCCACCACGCTCTAGCTGTGATCCACATAGAGGATAACAACCTATTAGTGCTAGCAGTTTCTCTGTTAGCTCAAATGGGAGAGGTCAGTGTGGAGGAGCTAAAGATTCCAACCCTGCTGCTGAGCCAAGAGGGTGTCGATATGATGTCATGTGATTAAATTTGTGTTTTTCAGTTTTCCTTTTCAAAACCCTCGGACATTACCAAAAATGACATCAATGTTAGGAATTGCAAGTAATAAAGTATCACAGGTAAAATTAATATTCTTGTTACGTAGTTTATTGTGCATAATTTAATGTAATGGAAAGGGAGGAGTCAGGTGAGTAATCCAAAGAGGGAGGTGATGGGGCAGAATGACAGATCAGGAAGCTGATTTTAGTGGAAACATTTTGAACTGACTGTAGGGGGAGCAATATGGGTGCCTAGGATCTCAGAGTAGAGGAGGTTGCGGTCGTCAAGAAGGGGGATAAAATCCTGGGTGAGAGTTTAGCTGAGTGGATAAAGGAAAACACGTCTTAGCAAGTGGCTAAGAAGGAGTTTTACCCTCATCCCATCATTGCTATGTACTGAGCACAACATTCCCCTTGCTTCCCCTAGGCAGGGGGCCAGCCCAAAAGGAAAGATGTTTCCATAAGCAAGGGCCCTGGACTAATGGGTGGAGAAGCAGGTGTTTGTGACACATACTGGGACTCAATCCAGATGTAGCACGTCTCTCCACCCTGTTACCTTCTTTAATGTGTAAGCCAGGTCTGAGTGTCGGAGTAAAGGGGGGCACATTGTTTGCATGGGTTTTGTATCGGCATGAGTACAATTAAGTACTTAGCATAATTTACCTAGGTGCGGAGCATAATGGGAAATGGTTAGCAGGGCTGTGTTTGGGTTACAAACTACTTTTGTGTTAACTGCTGGGGTAATGAAATGTTGTCCTGCAATTGTATGAACAGATGTCAGCAAAACTGTGCTTAGTCTGTTATGATAGAACACTTCACCCTAAACTAGGCAGAGCTCCCCAAGGGTGGCAGGGCGATGTTTCAGCCTGGAAAAGGGGGAGGTGGAGGAGTCTCCTATTGGGATTGCAGGGGCCAAGCGAAAGGGCTGCCCCAGGCAGGGAGTGACTCTCACCTCTCATTGTTAAAAGATAGACTTAATGACTCACCTTGGAGTCTTCTGTCTCTTGAAAGCAGGGACATTTCCTGTATGACAGCAGAAGGTTTACCTATGAGCTGAAATCATTAGGAGCTGAAATCACTAGGAGCTGAAATCACTAAGAGCTGAACTTTGCCTGACCACTAACAGAACTGAGTGGGCAACAGGCAACTCTGGTGGGAGGCTAGCACAGTCGGTGCCAGCCCAGTCAACAAGGGGGTCGGCACAGTCGGTGCCAGCCCAGGGCAGCCAGCAGTCGGCGGGGGGCCGACACAGTCGGTGCCAGCCCAGGGCGGTCGGCGGAGGGGCTGGCACGGTCGGTGCCAGCCCGGCCAGTGGTCGGCAGGAGCCAGGTGTGGTTGGTGCCCGCAGTCGGTGGGAGATCGGCGTGGTCGTTGCCAACAGTGGGGGACTCAGTGAGGCCCACAGGCAATAGGAGACGGCAGCAGAGGGGGCCTGGACAGGCCTGTGTTGGACTGGTGCGGCATACGGGGCGGAGCCACACCTGAGAGGTGGATATTGCAACTACGATGGTCAGTACAGGGGCAAGAAGGAAGGGAGAGGCGCAGGACACGCCCTGTACTCTGGGATGGGTTTGGGCTCATTGAGTTCATGAACTCTGTTTGCACTGTTTCCCAAACCAGTGCGGTGTTATCTCTGTTTTGCTATTAAAAGGTTTCTTTCTACACTCAGACTCTGTGCTTGCGAGAGGAGAAGTATTGCCCTTTGGAGGGTGCCCAGGGGATAGTTTGTAATTTCCCAGGTGACTGGGTGGGGGCTCGAGCCAGTTTGGTGTTGTATCATTGAAGGGACCCCTAGATATAGAACCCGGCCCTTGCTGCTGCGACCTGGTCTGGCAGAAGGGTTACAAATGCAATCTGCGTATAGGTTTTGATGGACAGGCCTGGGTTCTTATGGATCCCACCACCCACTCAGCAGGCTGTATCTGCTTCCCCTCCCCCCCATGACTTTAATTGATGGTGCCTCCACCCCCTTCACTCCTTCCTGACAGGGTCACCAGGGCAGCTTGGGAAGAAAATTCTAACCATTGGATAACTCCTACTTACTTGCCAGATAGTTGGAGACTCCCAAGGAATAACACAAACACATACAATATATTCCACACAGCCATTATATTAAACAGGAGACAAATATAACATAACAGGGTAAAACACTGTTCTTAGGATCACCAGTCACATGAGCTGATGTAACAATTGTAAAATTAGTGTCCCGTAGATACGCGGACTTTGTTGGGGCCCTTGATGACCTGTGACCACAATATCTTCTGGGCAGTGGTTTAGCAGTGTGGCTGACTGGGTTTAGCACAGCCCAAAAAGCTCACAATTGGGATGAAGGGGTCAGTCCCTCTTCAGGTTTAATAGGCAGCAGTTTATCAAAATCCTCAAAATCCTTACTCCTGGCTTGAGGATGCCGTTCAGGAAGTAGGGGTTCCCCAAACAATTTCCCTGACTAACTAACTAACAGATGGTGCATTCACAAGTGCCAAGAATGATCTTCAGGGTCAGAGTTGTCTCTGGACTCCTCAGTTTCTGCAGAGGGGCTGGTCTCTGCTGGCAGGGATCCTCTTGGTGCAGGTGTCAGGCTGCTTCTGGTCCCAGGACTTCCTCTCAACACCAGAGGTGCAGTGCTCAAGGGGCAGATTACAAAACTACACCAAAAATCCAAACTTCAGTCTCCCACCCTAGCACCCCGGCACACTCACCACTGGCTGCAGCCCGAGACTCACAGACAGAGCAGAGCTTGCCATGTGGTGCCTCCCCCACCTAGGGAGCTGTAAGGCTAACTCAGCCTGCTGGGGGAAGTCTTCCCAACAATGCTCTACAAACTGGGAGACAGACTCAAGCTGATGGATCTTGCTTTCCGGTTCACAGAGGCCAGCTCTCCTTGTCTCTTACCAACGCACCCACAGTCCCACATCTTCCCCCTGAAATGTCTGTCCTGTACTGCCCAGCCCTCTCCTGAACACTACAAATATAGTAAGTGCATTATTCCTTTATGGGAATAATATGCCATGTTATTATTTTAAAGCTATCCAGACACTTCAATGTAAACCAATTGGATTAGATAAAATAATAAAACAGGTTTATTGACTACAAAGAGATAGATCTAAGTGAGTATGAACTGAAGCATAAAAATCAGAAATAGTTACAAGAAAAATAAAGAAAAAATGCTTACTGGGGGCTAATTTAACAAACTCTGTTGCATTCAAAGCAAAGCTTTCACACCACGTGCTTTCAGCTTCTTTGTGACCAAACTCTTTGGGTTCGGACTCCTCCCCCAGAGTCCAATGGCTTCTTCCTTTGTCTTTTCAGGTACTGAGAATGTGAGGGACAAGGAGGGGGGGTGTCTTAGGGTGTCCACCCTGCTTTTTATAGTCCTATCCCCCCTTTGAGAAGACTTTCCAATGGAGAGCAAGGTGACAGGCAATGTGTGGGAAAGGAATCTCCATGCTGTTTCACAGTTTAGATGTAGATATTTGTCCCCACCCTCTTCCTGTCAAAGAACAGCCACTTAGCAGGTAATTTGTTTGTGCACAGATAGAGATTTCCTTTGAAGCAGAAAGGCTCAGGGCCTCCAGTAGCTGAATAAAGGGGAGACTTTTGGGTGTGTCTACATCAGAAAAGAAGCAGATATTAGGTTGGGATGTATTAGCTAACCTCACACAAAAGGTGACCTCATTACTAACGTAGGTGCAGGGTACCAGTTTATCAGTTTAGCTTTTTAGGGAGTACCCTTAGCTCCTCTGCAAGATTCACAATCACTAGCTAAACCAAGACAGAGTGCTTACACAGCATCTCCACTAGGGAAACAGTCACTGTCAGGTCAGGGCTCTCTATCACACGCCAGGGTTCCTCTCTCTTTGAAACATCACATAGTTTTCTTCTCTGGCTGTTGCCAGAACCCAGCACCAGCCAAATATCTATCGTGGTCCCCTCCCCTTAACTCCATGATGTTGAGCTGGAGTCTCTTTGACCATTGACAGAAACCAGGATCTGGGAGGCCATGGCTAGTGGCTGGAGCTGGTAGCCAGGAATAGATGCTGAGATCCTGAGTCCAAGGCCTACTGTGAGCATCAGAAATCAAGAACTGGATCCAAGGGTCAGAGCCGGCTTACCTGGGGTGAGGCAAGGCAGGATCCAGGACTGGAACAAGGCTGGGAAAAAGCAGTCAGCGGACTATCACAGCCATGTGCAACAGGCCTACTGTTATTGAGTGTAAGAGGTGGTGTGCTGATTCTTCCCACTAAGTGGGCAAGGTAGGCAAGGACAGCTGCTCTTATTAGGTTACCTAGAGATTACCTCTGCTTGCAGGCTCTGATTCCAGACAGCTGGGAAAGTGATTTAAACTTTTCACATGTGGTCCCTTATTGTGTGTTTCTAATTTTTTGTCTCTTTGGGTTGAGACTGTGTGGTTTCATTTGCAGAAGTGCTGAGCACTCACTGTGGTAGCTAAAGTCAATGAGAGCTGTTCTTTAATATAACAGTGCTATATAATGCTCAGTTCTCTGAAAAATCAGGTCCCAGGCATTTCAAGTTGGTCCCCCAAAATTAGTGATTACTTTGAATGTTTATCTTTTTCTGCCTTGCTTCCCCATGTGAAAAACAACAATAATCCCACCCCTTGTCTCACAGGGATGTGAAAATAAAATTAATGTTTGTGAAAGACTCAGATATTATAGCAATTAGCATCATAGAAAAGCCCATGAGGAAATAAATCATTCTGTCTTCTGAGCAGAGTGTGAATGAACAATGAACAATATTCACAAAATATTGAATAGCTGCTTCTTGTTGGGGTAAGGCTTTTATGCAGAACACACCAAGGACTGCAAGCACAGAGAGTACCTAGATAAGCAGTGACCAAGATATTTTTTGTACTGTTCCTGTATGTTATTACATACTCCTCGATGTGCCCCTGTCCTCCATCACATATATGTGTTCATGCCTCTCACAACGTATCTTCCTTATTTGTTGAGATCACTTCCCCCTCACCCTGCCCTCCCCACCATATCTGGAGTTGTCTTCCCCAAGATATAGAGAACTGTTTTTGGTGATTAGTTTAAACCGGTGTAGTCTATCTTGATGAGTGAAATGTATTTAAGAAACTGCTGTAATAGTTGTACTTTGAAGCTGCTTGTTGAGCTCTTCATAACGTATTGCTGAATAAATTGCTTGGTATTATCGGTGTGGCTGGATTCTCTTGAGAAGAATTCCTTTTGCTTAACAGGGCATTGTCCATCCTGTGCAGTGAATGATGCAAGTGTCCTGTGGAAAACATAGTATATGATCATGTAATTAAAGAATGTATTATAATGAACATGCAGATGGGGCTGAATTAAGGTTGTACAGACAATCTTAATTTTGGCATTATCTAACTTTGAGTGCTTGATTTTGCAATCTGAATAGTGTACTTTTAACATCGTTTGTGTGTATTTAATTTCCTAGGTTATTAAAAAAAGCCAACTAAAAAAATAAATTCCATCTTGAGACATCATATTGACACCCCCATGGCTCATCAGGTGGGTTAGAATCTTTTGGTCCATCACCCGGACCCCTGCAGCTTGAGCTAATGAGTAAGTGATAGCAGTAATAGGCTGTCATTCTTTCTCTGGACCAGTACTGGAGAGGAATAAGAGACCCACCTTACCAGGGGGTTTCACAGATATTTGCTGACAGCAGATGAATGGGTGAGGCTCAGGAATCATGGGTTCTATTCCTAGCTGTCTGGGGAATGTTTTGTAGTGAGCATAGAACCTGCTGCCGGTTCCTCCATAGCTGAATTCTTTCTGCCCTATCCAACCTGTCCACGTCCTAATTCCGTCCCTTCCTCACCCCTGGATCTTTGTCTCAGCCTCATTCTCCTCACCTAGCTGGTTCCTGTCTCCAATCATCAGACTTCTTATCCATGTCTTTCCCCTAGCAGCTCATCTGAGCTCAGTCTTTAAATCACCCGCTGACTCCCAGGCTCCCAGTCCAAGTCAGTCTCTTTGTCCAGCCAGTTCCATTCTCCCAAGCCCAGTTCCCAGGCTCAGTCTCCTAGCCCGAATCTCCTTGCCCAGTTCATCCCTGTGTTCCTCCCACCTCAGCTCTGAGTCACAGTTTTGCTTTTCCCAGGCTCCAGAAGATATTGGAGATACAACAGGAACACACCGACCCCAAGAAAAACAAGAATGGGAGAACAGGATGAAGGACTAAAATGTTTTGTTTGAACCGGTAGGTACAAGGTACAACTAACCATATCAGAAGGGTAATAAGTAAGGCATGACAGTTTTACAGTTATGAACTAGCATGGGTTCAATACCATATTTTACCCTCAAGTAGCAGATCGGATCCAAGCTGTTTGCCCCTTCAGAGCTATCAGTGTCCAGAATCTCCAAGTTCTCTGAAGAACCAGCACTCAGCTGCCGAAAAATTTACAGTGAGAAATTAGTGTAAGACAGTTTTGTACTTTTTCATAATGTGCTTTTAAAGGCATTGACATAGGGTGTCAATAGATCCCTTCAGACTGCCGCCTAAAAAGAAGCAAAAAACCAAAATAAATTCATACGTACAATGTACCTGTGCATCATCTTCATGCAGTTGTATGAATTACCGTGTACAGAATCATTGAGCAATGCCTGAGAGAGAAACAGTCTGAGGCAGAGGAGCCACAACTGCTTGAACTGGTCTGAAGATGATGTGAACTGTAAATTAAAGACACGAGGTGTAGTCTGTGTATGGAGAGCATTTTAAATGTCACCGTCACATTGGGATACACGCTGCGGTGCCTCTGTTTAACCCAGGAACATCTAGCTCTAGGGATAGCACTGCTGGACAAAGTGACGGAGGCAAAGGACCCAGACAGAGCGTTAAATGAAATAATCAAACCGACGGATAAATGTTTAATGTGAAATGTTGAACAACTTCTTGGTTCAACAAATTACAAAATCCTGCTGAGAAAAATTACTAAAAGTTAGAACATGCTTTGGGGTATTCTAAAAATAAAATAAAATGCGCGTTTTAGTGGAAAAGGCCTGTGTGAAGTGTGTTTTTATGGGATACAAGGGGTGGGAGTGGGGGCTATCAAAAGGGAAGAAAGGTATCCCTGTAATATACTTGTAGTTAGGTTGCAGTTTGTCCACAACAAGAAGAGGAGTGTGGATGGCCTGATCCTCCAACAAAGACCCATGGTTGCTTGTGCACAAGGTATGTAGGCTGTTGGGGCATCTGAGTCACTACAAAGCAGCTCTGGAACCCCTCTTAAATAGTACATCCTTCCGCTTCAGCTGGCATTTTAATTTTTTCCCAGGCCTCTGCATTAGGACCTTAGGGATCATGAGACCCCTGTTTTTAGCCCTGATTCAGGTCTCTCAGCTACAGGGTCATATTATTTAATTCTGTAAAGCATCTAGGGTTACACTTTGCATAAAAGTGTTATATAAAAACAAACAAAAAATCTCTAGGGTCTCTGTAAACAAGGTAATAATAAACTAAATATTTATTGTTGCTTTGCAGGCTCTGCTACAAAGCATCACCAAATATGTAATTCCACAATGTTTTTGTTAATCGTATTTATTATTTCTGGCAGCCTGTTGGGTGTGGGAAAGTCTTTCTGACTGACAAATGCTTGTCCATGCTAAAGCTTAACCACCAACAAAGAACTTTAGCTGCCTACACTAAAAAAGATTGCAGACAGTTAGCAATATCCCCCTGAAACTCAGGATGGTTCTCTCTCAGCCACAGTACTCTGTTCTCTAGGTCTGTGGCTTTTGTCTTTTTTAATTTTTTAATTTTAAAAGAAGTAGAACATCTTTTGTTAAAAGGGGGCTGCTACAAAGCACACATTGTTACTGTTGTTTTTCATGTTAAACTTGTAAACTTTATTTGTCATGATTAAACACCTCTTGCTTTTTTATGTTAGCAAAAGGGTGGTTCAGGAAGAATGCAGAGGGGTTATTATTAGTTTCTTTAGAAAAGGATGGGCCTGTGTTCATCTCACATGAAATGAGAAAAAAATAACCTCTTTCTTTCTATACACTGCTTTCTGAGTGTAAAATTGTAAAGCCCTTCTAGATTAAGTCCTTTTAATTCATTAAAATATTTTAAAGTAATATTTACACTTTACAAAGCTAAAAAAACACTTCTTTTTTAGACGTGTGGCTTTAATCCTCGCTGGGCCTTTTTTCTTCTTTAAAAAGTATGCTGGTGTGGGGTTTTAATAGGTTGAAAATTTCATATTATACTATTTATTTACCATTTACATCCCTACAAACAGGAAATTTCTTACTATGTATGTCCTTTAGATTAAAATCTTTAAAGACTGGTGTACTTGTTCAAACTTTAAAAAGTTAGGTATTTGACTACAATTGTCACAGGGCTGTTTGTTCATGTTCTATTGTAACTAAAATTCCCCCTTAGCAGTTATGTTATTTCACGCATAACCAAAAAAAAAAAAAATGAAACATCTACAAAGCACCCCTGGTAACTGTTGTTTTTCATGTTAGCAAAAGAATTGAGTGAAGGGGTTGTGTTTATTTTACATTTTTCAAACAGTTAAAAGGATGGTTCTTGTGGAAAAATACAAAGCTTTTTGGGATAATTTCTATAGACAAACTTTAAAAGCTGGTATGTGTATTATGCTCTGTTCATTTTTATTGTAAATCAACTTTTGTTGGCAAAAGGGTTTATTGTTAGGTGAAGGGGGTGGCTCTTGTCAGGAAGAATGTGTTTGGTGTTGTGGTTATAAAGCAACTCCTGATTGGTCCAGTGTGGTTTGCTCTGAAAACTCAGACCCCAGCTCTAGAACAGTATTGTTTCATGTCTTTTTCTCTCTTCTCTAGCATTATTTAATTACAACATTATTTTCCTCTTTTATTTCATTTTTCTTTAATTTCATTTTCTCTCTGCTTTAAAATCTTTCACTACAACATTATTTTCTCTTTTTCAACCTAACCTATTCTTTCTCTCTTTGTCAGCTACACAGCCCAAACACAAGGACACAGCACAATTTTTTTTTTTTTAATGTCCGACACAGTCTTTTTTCTATTTTTTCTTGCATTTCTTTTTCTCTCACACACACAGCCTCAGGTATCTAACCACAAGCATGATACAGACGACCCAACAGACATACACAATTTTAAAAATGGCTGGCAGCACCAAACGTGTAGAAGACCAGAAATGAGACGTGGTTGGCGGGTTAGAAGGTGCTAAGGGCATGGAAATCTGTAAAAAAAAAATACATGGTGTTGAATGTTATTGAGGTATTTACTATTCATGTGCCCAGTGGATAAAATAGTCTGGTAACTTAATTGTGAACTTCTAGTAAGTTTCTACTCAGCATATTCAAACTGCAATTTTTTAAAAACCTATACCTTGGCCAAATTTGGGCAGATTTTCATGGGGATTGCAAAAGGAACATTCCTGATATAATGGCCACTCCTCTTTCAAATTTCAAGCCCATACTCTGAGCCATGAGGGCACTAGGACTTCTTGAAGAAAAGTTCTCCAGAGATTTTATAATATGGGTAACACAAAATATTTTCCTTAGCTTTATTCTTGGAAACAGCTGAAGCATATTGACTGAAAATTTTTCAGCAAAACTCAGCCTGAGGCAAATACAGGGTATGAAAAAAATTCAGTGCAATTGGTGTTAGTTTGGCAAAATTATAAGCAATTGAAAACAGAATCTAAAAAGGAGAATTGTTGAGGCACTGAAATAAGAGTCGGTGTCAGCAGTCCTGTCTATAATAAGAAATGGGCCCCTTCCGACAGGTTTTGTCAGTGGCAACGAGGTTTGAGTTCAGATGTTTAAGAGGTTCCTCTTTAAATTAAAAACACCGGCAGCTTCAATCCCCACCCAGAAACCAGGGAAAAA
>VOCO01037957.1:0-16144 GCA_007922225.1 Emydura subglobosa
CCTCGCTTTTCTCCCCGCCCTTTCCTTCTTTCCTCCCTTGCTTTTTTTTCCTCTTTTGTCCCTCCCCTCCCTTCTCCTGCCCCCCCCCATTGATCGGTGCTGCCTTCAAGGGGGGTTTCCCTGTCCCCCCGCCCCCCAGTCAGTCAGTGCAGCCCGAGGAGCAGAGACACCCCGGAGCTGATTCTTGGGTTACTTTTGTTCCCCCCATTGCCCCGTTAGGGAAAGTCCCGAGTCCTTCCCCCCCCCCCCCACTGCGGGGTCCCCCTGGCTAGTTTCCTTGCAGCAGACTAAGGGGGGGGGGGGTTAGTCCAAGCCAGGCAAGCCCAGCCTGGCTAGTGAGTGAGCCCCAGCGCGGCCGGCGAGCGGAGCGGGCCGGGGTGTCCCCCGGTCTCAGGCTGCCCCGGCCGCTGCCCATCGGGCTTTCACGCCGGCGGCCGGAGCCGGTCCGCGGGACGCCGCCGGGTGCAGCAGCGGCGCTAACCGGCCCCGATGAGCCTGCCCTAGGGGCGCCCCAAGGCGACGGGCGAAGCGAGGCTGCCTCGCCCTGCGGCGGGAGGAGGACGCTGCTGCGGCAGGGCGGCCCGGCCGGCGCCCCCCTCCAGGCTGGTGCCCAGGGCCTGGCTGCGGAGCTGCTGGTGTCGGTGTGTGACTCCGGGCTGGGAAGAGGGTTTGTACCTGTAAGTGCGGCGCACCCCCGGGCAATGGGCACTGGGGGGGTTTCACACGGTTTTATTACATCATCGAATATTATTGCTCGGTTCCTATTCCTCCTTTCAGGGGGAGGCGAACACACCGAGCAGGTACCGGGCGTGCCTTTGCCTTGTTCATTTCCCCGCACACCCTGTTAGCTGCGCTGCAGAATTACCGCGCGAACAGCCGAGCTGAAAGATGACGAGAATGTCTTCTCTGCAGGAGTGAAGATGGGATGTGCAGGGGCAGGAGCCATTTCTACTGGACGGCAGGAGCTCGGAGGTAATGAACCCGGATCTCACATTCAGCAGTGCCTACCCCAGCGCCCAGAACTCGTGAGTCAGCTCCAAACACATGACAAGCCTGGCTTACAAACATCACACCATGTTCAACACACACAATTGTGCCACCTCAGTTTTGAACTTTTAAGGAAATTCCAGACACCCCATTCCCCACTCCCTGCCTCCTCAATGTGTGTGTGGCCTTTCAGGATGCAGGTCTGGTCTTAAGAACAGGCATAGAAATGGGAGCATCTCCTGGAGTTGGGTATTTGCTCAAATGGTGGAGGTGTTGGTAGCTCTCCAGGTTTGTGTTCAGACTGCACAGGTGGGGCTGGTCACAGGTCTTCATGTGTAAAGGCCTAGGCTGAGATCATGAGATTAGAGGCAGGATGGTCCAGTGGTTACAGCAGTAGCCTGCTGTGCACAGATGTCCTGCAGGACGTTGTGTGAGTTACTTAGGGACAAATTATTAAAACTGTTTAGGTGCCTAAAGATGCAGATTAGCACCTAGTGGGATTTTCAGATGTGCCACATGCCATTGATTTCAATAGGAGTTAGGCACCTAGTTGCTTTTGAAAATCCTAATAGGCATCTATCTGAATCTTTGGGTGCCTCAATCTGTTTAGAAAACCTGTCCCTCTGTGACTCCAGTCCTTGTCTGTTCAATGGGGATAATAGTAGGACTCTACCTCACAGAGGGGTTGTGAGCATTGGTTCTAACTAGGGAGCTAGATAACTGACAGGCAGATTTCCACATTTTCTGTGATGACCTAGATAAACCCCGACTGGACTGAAGTAGCTCTGGGTGAAATGTTCGTCCATTTGGAAGGCAGCATGAGACTTAGACCCAGCTGAGAACCTGCTTATATCCCATTTTGAGACTCTATATGGGACGTAAGGGCCTAGGCCTTGCGCTGGTCCCTGTGAAGAGGAGAAGTCCATCCTTTCTGAATGATTCTGCAGTGACAGAGAGCTCTAGATGCTGTGGGGCACTCAGAAAGTTGTTCTTTTTCCCATGATTGAACTTGTGTGTCCTGCTCTAAGCATGACAGAGTGCTCGCCAGCCGCAAATGTCACAAGTAAGGACACGATTCTGTCACGGAGGGCAGGGAGTAACAGCAGCCAGTCCTTGGGGCTGCCGGAGCAGCGTTCCCCGGGTCTGCTGGAGCAGCAGCTCCCACTGGCAGTCAGCCCCCGGCCTTGCTCCGAGTGTTAGTCCACCCCCTTCCCTCAGGGTATTTTTAGTAAAACTCAGGGAAATTTTTGTTTATTGTCCATGATCAGTCCCTGACTTTTACCAAAAATACCCCTGACAGAATCTTAACCTTTGTCACAAGCAGTCTTCCTGCCGGCTCTCAGGCAATTCCCTGTAATGCCACTTGTGCTCACCAGGTGACATCACTTTGTGACTAATGTTCCCAAGTTGTGCGTACACCGCAGAATCCCTTGTCTTGGGCACTCAGCTAGGCCCATAAATGAATTGCTCTGTCACATTCCTGAGTGGGTCCCTCTCACACCCTCCTGTCCAAGCTTGTCTAAGTATTGTCTAAGGTATATTAAGTACTTCAGTATATAAAGGTGACAGCCCTGCTATAGTTCAGTTTTAGATCAAGATTCTGTTTAAAGCTGGTCTTTCCCAAGTGCTGTAAAATCTGCACAGTTATTTGGATTGCCCCGAAATTAGGTGTGGCTCATGGGGGCATAGGTTTCTATTACTGGTCCTAATTTGGGGCCATTTGACCAAGGGGTTGCTGAGATACAGCCCTCCCTCCAAAAATCCAGCTGTTCTTAAAGTTGACAGATCTTGGCAACCAGTTGTTGCTCACAGCTAGTGTGGAAGAAAATAAAGCTTCACTCTGAGTTTAGTTAGTTGAGGCTCATCAGAGACACTTTTATTAAGTACAAGCAATTGCAGAGAGAGAGAGTTAACTGATAGAATTTCCTCTGGTCAGTAAAGGGTCTCTCTGCCTGCAGGCAGACACAGCATGTATTTATAGCAGTGTTCGGTTACAGAAACATTCACTTTCTTATCAGCCAAGGTTACAGACACATACAAACCTGCAATTCAAGCATTTAGCACTTTAAAGGGATACATTTCTTAGCACATTCTTGCTCTTTGTTCTGCCCCCTCCCTTACCATAAGACATACTTTTCTTAACCAAAGTTTATGGCCTGCACTATTTACTTCAACACTAGGGATCAAACTAGGGCTCAATTGATCGCATCAGGGTCTCCAAAGCTCAGGGACTGAACAGGGCGTGTGGTCATCCACCAGCCCTATGCTGAAAATCAAATCAATTTTTGTAGAAAGGGTTTTGCTCCTCAAGTTTAGCTCATCAATTGTCTCCTGTGCTAATGACGAGCTAAAGGGATTACACTGAAGAGATGCAGACAGAGAGGCTAACTCCCTGGACAAATAACTCTTCTTTTAAAGCACTTGGGTGGCTCTGAGGGAAAGTCGCAGTCATTGAATAGGAGCCCTGACCTAGGCGGTGTGGCTTTAAATCCAAACCGAGGTACAGGCCTTTTGCTCCAATCTGCCCCTTCAAAGGGGTTCTGTTTTTTGGGAAATGTAATCTGAGCACAGCAGAATAATGCAAAGGCATTTACACTATTTTTAGCAGAAAATAAACAACACAAACAAATGGGCGCTAGGAAGGGAGGGTGTTTGGTGAGGAGGAGTAGGTGGGGCTATAGGGAGAGGGGTTAGGGGCTCTGGTGATGGGGCGGGGGAATGGGACATAGTGAAGGGAAAGATGGGCGTCAGTGACAGGTGGGCTGAAGAAGAATAGGGGCAGGGGCACCTGTCACTCCCCATTCCCCTCCTGTGTGTGTGCGCGATGATCTGGGGACCCCCAGCCCAGCTACTGGGGTGTGACTCACCCTTCCTTGTTCTCTCATGCAAGCCAGCTCCTGGAGGGGGGCCTTCCCTCTCTGGGGAATCTGAGCCCCCTTTCTAGCCTCCTGCATAGGCAGGGATGTGGGTGTCCCTTCCCTGCCCCTCCCCAGTGATTCCTGAGCCCATCTTCCTTACTTTGTGAGTGTCGGCATGTGGGGACCCCTACATCTTTATGGGTGTCTGACTCCCCCAAATCCCCTCATGTGAGCCAGCTTCCAAGGGAACTTGAATTTCTGGGGGTGTCTGAGCCCTCCTCCCTCCCTCTCCCCCGTCTGTGTGCCAGGGTCTGGGGAAGCTCTGCCCCTCTGGGTGGGGAGCTGAGAAATTCTATGCTCAGAGCATGACCCAAGAACAATTGCTGAGAGTGGGGTGAGGAGCTGAGAATGGGCAGGCTTGACCCAGATCAGAAACTCTCCCGCGCTGGGGAAGGGATGGGAACAGCCACTGAGGTGAACGCAGCAGTCCTCATGTCCCAGAGCTATTGTGTCAGGCTGTGTTTGTTCACCTGCGTGGGGAGAACAGAACATCTCACTGGGCCTCTGGACATTTCTGGGAGCCTGGAAATTTGAAACCTGCCATGGGCAGAACTCTGAGAAGGAAAAGTGAACATCTGGGAAACATCTGCCTCTGCCGAGGTGTTTGATGATGATGATGATTGTGGAGCAATATCACCTGTGCACAGCAGAATATTCAGAAGGTGCTGAAATTATTTTTGAAAAGAAAATTCCTGGCAGATGTGAAGGCTCCCTGGGAGGGGAGGTGCTCTGGGTGCAAGAGGAGTGGGAATAGTGGAGGAGGGCTTGGGTCTGCAGCGAGGGATGGGGGTATTATGGGGAGGGAGATAAATGGGAACGGATGGTAAGGCAGGGAAAAGGGGCTGGGAACTCAGGTAAGAGGGAGGGGTTGGGATTACAGGGGAGCGGGAGGGGAGAAGACATAAAGGGTTGCAGAATGTGAGAGGTTGCAGAGGATGTCGGAGGTTATGGGGTGAGGGCACCTGTCAGCCATGAATTCTCCCCCTGTGTGTGCACTGAGATGTGGGAGACCCTGCTCCTCTCGGGGTGTCTGAGCCCCTTTCCCTGCCCCTCCATGTGCGCTGGGATCAGGGGGAGGGATGAAGCTGGCACAAACTGAAACATCTGAAATCCGGAAAATGCAGAGTTAAGCTACACGTCACCTCTGTGTGCGGCACAGGAGCCTGGTTCGGAGGCGGGTGCACTGGGTGGACCTGGGGCATGGTTAGGGAAGCCTGGCTGAAGCTGGGGCAGGAGGCCCAGGTACGGGTGGGTAATGGGAGTGTCGTGGAAAAGAATCACACTGCTACATTTTAGAGTTGGATCGGGTGCAGCTTTAATTGTGACGCACACAATCACATAACCATAGCTATGGGGAATACTATAGCCATAGGGAAAACCCAGGTGGCTATAGGGAAGTCAAGCAGCATGTCTGGATGCTGGGCAAATGTACTTCACCTGGCTACCAGATACAAAAGACTTATATAAGGGTTGCTTAGGTTCATTTACATGTTGATCGTATAGTGGAATTTGATTAACAGTTTATACTTAACAGGAAAGACAATCACAATGCACAGTGGGGCACACCAGATGCCCTCACAGGAACGCCCAATGAGTCACTTGAGTATACAAGGTAGTTTTCAGGGACCCTGGTTAACTCCCGAAGATGGGTGGTGACACAATACTTCTTCAAAAGCTACTTTGTATGGAGTGAGTTTCTATGGGGCCGGTAAGACAAAGGGGGGCAGGTACTGGTACTTATCAAAACAGGTGAAATCTGTTCAGACTTCAATAAGGCTTAAGGCTTACAACAGAGACTTGTCTCTCAGGTGTGGTTCAGAGACCTCTTGTGGGATTTTAACATTTTTATCCTAATTTCAGTTGAGGCATTCTGTGAATGGTTTAGCCTGGGGCTTCTAGTTCAGTTTCAGGCTACAACTTCAGGCCAGGCCTTCTATGAGCAGTTTCAGACCAGGCATTCTAGTAATCAATTTTATGATTAATTCTTTGATTCCACAGGAGTGAGGGGCCCAGCTCACTGCTCAGCGCTGGCTACATGAGCAATATTGCATACAGCCCCCTGTAAGCTGCTGGCTGTGATACGTGTAGGCAGCAGCCCAGGGCAAGAGAGCAAGGAACAACTTCTTACTTGTTAATGGCTTCTGCAGGGCCAACATCTGGCATGATAGGATGGGAAGGGGAGGGGAGCTAGCAATGTCAGTGTGTGTGTGTGGGGGGCATAGACACATTCAAGCTCATGTTACATGGCCTCATGGTCTCCTTATTGGTGGGTTCACACAAGCAGGCAGAGCCCTCAGAATGATGGCCCAGCCCCACGCTCAGTAAGCAGAGCGTGTATTTTATTACTGGAAGAGGGTGGAGCCTCCAGCTGCTGCTACCAAAGAGTTTTGCTTTTCCTCCCAGGCAGCAAACGCACCCACACCCTGAACTCAGCGTTACTTCCTGAGCCAGTTACTTCCCCCTGCCTGGGAAGAGCCAGACCCTGTAGGGGCTGTCTGTGGATGCACCACTTGTACAGACCCAGCCAGCACAGGAATTTGCTCACTCTAGAAGCAAGATGCAAATATTGAAGGATGATATGAGTGTAGTTAGCTCTTGCAACAACTGGCCAATCTCTAACTCACTGGATCCTGAGCTAAAAATAGAGAAAAACCAAGGAAAGGAGAGAGGCAGAGCAAACCAACACAATAAAAATGAAGACAAAGAGTACACATGAGGTGCAGTTTTTTAATAGTGTGGATAATTAACCATTGGAACAACCGGCCAGAGACATGTTGAACTTTCTGTCCTGTGGAGTCTTTAAATGAATATGGGATGTCACTTTCTGAAACATCTGTTGTACCTACCACAGATTGTGGGCTGGACGCAGGAATTACTGGGTAAAATTCTCTGGCCTGTGTTATGCAGGAGTTCAGACTAGATGATCAGAATCGTCCCTCCTGCCCTTCACATCTGTCCGTGTACAGCAAATCTTTTAGAAAGGCAGCCAAGGCAATCTAAAGATGCTAAGTGATGACAAATGCTGCCATTTCCCTTGGGAAGCTGTTCCAATGGTTTGTTCCCCTCACTGTTCAAATGTCATCTGATTTCCAGTTAGAGAATAATTCATTAAGTGAAACTGGTCACTGCAACTCTTACATTCCCGCAGCCTTGGCCTCTGCCCATCCTTTGAGAAAGCTACTGGAAGAAGCGGTTTGTCACATCTGTACGGATTATTTCAACGATCCAGTGAGCACAGACTGTGGACACAACTTCTGCCGAGTTTGTATCACTGAGCACTATGAGAAATCGGAAATGGAACCAGAGGGAGTTTGCTATCCACAATGCAGGAAAAAATTGAAGAAAGAGAAATTTCAGACCAACAGGCAGCTTGCCAGCATGGTGGAAAATATCCAGCAACTCGGAATAAAACCTGAAAACCGAAAAGAGCAGCTAGTCTGCAGGGAGCACGAGGACAAAGTCAAGCTGTTCTGTGAAGATGATGGTGAGGTGATCTGTCTGGTTTGTGATAAAACCCAGGAGCACAGATCTCATGCTCAGGTACCCATCGAGGAGGCAGCTCAGAAATACAAGGTAGGAAACATTATTTATTTCTAAACATTCAGGAGAAATTAAATCACTGCAGGAGAAGTTTAATTTTAAAATGACATGGAGTTTAGCAATGACGGGTAGGAGTCTCCTAAATCTATGGGGTGAAATCCTGGCCCCATCGAAGTCAGTGGAAAACTCCCAGACCTGAAGCCAAAATGGTACATAGGAACGTAAGTCCCAGTTTGAGGTGCCACTGCAATACACAGCCCCTTTCATCATCCAAGTGGAACAGCTTCACCAGGAGAGACTGAGGGAGCCCCACATAGCCCGGTGGTTAGATCCTCTCCTGAGAGGTAGGATTGGAACACGGATCTCCTTTCTCAGCATCAGGCAGAGGGGGGGATTGAACCTGGCTCTCCCACCTCCCAGGGGAGAGCTCTGACTGCTGGGCTAAAAGTTAGAAAGGGGGTGGCTCTGCCTCCTTCTCCTCCAGCAGTTTTATGCGAAGTGAGGCAGGTTCATAGCTCATAGCTTGAGTGTCCAACCACCTGACTCCAGGAGCTGGGTTCCTGGCTGGGGTCGCTGGCTGAGACAGGCACCTCCCTCAGCATCTCCCATTGGCTGGCTTAGGCAGCTCCCGGCCTGGCCTGCTGGTGTTTGTGGGTCACAGTCTAAGGTGTCTGTCTCTCCCCGTGCTTTGTACAGGGAGCCTAGCCCCTAACTCAGGCTTTGTGGGTCTCAGGGCTGTTCCAGAGATAATTTAAGTGCTTAAAAGTCAGTTACTGCAGTGCTGAGTGTCACATGCCTAAGTGCCTCGTGGATCCAGCCCCAGTGGCGTCAATGGGACCAGGATTTCACCTGCCGAATGTATCAATATGTCTCTGACTTGAAACTCTGCACAGCAGCCCCCAGCCCCTGCAGGCATCTACAAACACTGACTGTTGTTTTCACTCCCTCATGGTCACTTGTTACAAGAACTGAAAGCAGTGATCATGCTTTGTACTCGCGCCCAGCGCTGCTTCCCATCCCGGGCTGTCGGAGCGCCACACAGACACCAGTGGGTCTAGCCATAGAGCCCTGCCCTCTACGCCCTGTTTGCACAGGGGGATCTGAGCATAGAGGGTGACGGGCCCAGTTCTGCCCTCACTGAGGTCAGTGGGAGTTTATCCACCAGGCTGAAGGGGGCATGCTCTGTGTGAGTTGCCCAAGATCCACACGAGGCGTTTGTTTGCCCACGGTTGGTTCAGACAGAGCTGCTGAACCAGCAGAGCCAGGCTGAAAGCCAGTGTGATGCTGATGCTCTAGTGCCATGTGTCAAGTGGGGGTTCCCAGAGCTGGGGAAGGGAACCCAGGTCCCAGCCATGCACCTTGGCACAAACACGATCCCTCCCTCCTAGCAGGGTCGCAGTTAGCCACGGAACAAGTACCACGTGTATGAATAGCACAACACCTTTCTGTAACCCAGACAGAGCCTGGCTGTTTGGGGAGCCAATAAGACAGCTCTGCAGAGAGCCCCGGGGTCACTCAAATCAGCTCTGTCCATGGCAAGGCTGGGTGCAGAACCATGGTCCCCTCACGGCCGGCCTGAGCTTGGCCACAAAACCTCCTGCCACCCATGGGTGAGGAATCCCCAGAGCTCTGACTCACTGCAAGAGAATTCACCCGGCATCGTTATCCCCATAGGTGAAACTCCAGAAAGACATTGAGCTTCTGAAGAAAGCGATGGAGAAGATTTCAAAGCTGGAATCCAAGGAGCGGAATAAACCGAATGACTGGAAAGTAAGTGTCTGCAGTTTGGGTTAATCTCTCATTTTATTGAAGTATTTTTAAAAATGTACAAGAAAATCATGATAAAAACAGACAACACTAGCATAGCGTTAAAACAAACAAACAAATAAACCCTGTTTCTGATTATAATCAGACTTTATTTCCATAAAATGTTCAGCTTGAGGAATATGGTGGGAAATGGAAGGGTAAAAATGAACAAATCTACATGACACTTAACAGCAATGGGCTGATTTACACTGAATCTAAATGCAAAGGAGGCCCAGATAAATACATATTTTATTTATCTGTATTTCTAGTGCAGAAGCCTCGTGTGGATCAAGCCCACTGGTTCTAGAAACACAGAGGAAGATACAGACCCAGACTTTTCGCTGTCTCACACCTTGTGTCAGCATTCGCATTAGGGCAAAACCCGTGTAAATGTTGCCATTGTGATTTGGTCGATTTGACATGGACTGTGCTCACTGGGACAGCCCTGCTCTCACTCACACCAGTTCAACACTACTACAGCCCCATTAGCATTGATAGGGTTACTCCTGATTTACACTGGGTCAATCATGAGAGGAGAACCGGCCCCAGTGAGTCTAACTGAGTTACACATTTTTCAGGGGCAGCCTTTCTGCACCCTGCTTAAGGCTGAAATACCATTTCAGTTTAAAGCTGACATTTACAGTGCTCGAAAATCCACAGATATACTCAGCTTGGCTTGACAATCACTGTGTTTGTTGATGGACCAGTGCAGAATATGTGGGGCAAATGTAGGGGCATTTGGTGAAGGGGTTCTAGAGTCTCCATCCCCCACCCCCATACGATGATGTGTTTTTAGTTGCTAATTCTGTCCCACCTTGTCTTTTATGGACATTTTGCATTTCCTGACGAATATCTAGTGTAAGGAAAGGACGGGGGGTGAGATGGGGTGGGGCTGTTTTTCCCCAAACATGAGTTTTGGGTTTATTGTCTCATGTGAGGGCAGAATGAAGGATGCAATTGTTACTTGAGGGTGACTCGGTCCCAGATCCACACAGGGAGTTAAGTGTTACCACACCAAAGCTGTAGGCACCTTGGAAATTGCTGGCTTAGAGGCCTCAGCTCCGTATACAATGACTGGGGGCAGGATGGTGCCTCTCTTACAGCTTTTAGCCCAGTGGTTAGAGCATTCACTTGGGACGTGGGAGAACCAGGGTAATTCTCCCCTAGGCCTGAGGGGCAGGAAGGATTTGAACAGAGGAATCTCATGTCCAGTCTCAGGACAGTCATCTGAGGGGGTGGAGAGAAGCTCAGTCTCTCCTGTCGAAACTGTTCCAGGTTGTGTAAATACTCATATAGTCAGTGGGCCAGAGAGCAAGCGAGGATGGCTCTATCGTCCTGCGGGTCAGGTACCCACCTAGGAAGTGGGAGACCCAGAATCCAGCCGCCCTGCTTCACAGACTATTTAATTCTTTACCCAGAAGTAAGTTATGGGCTTAATGCAGGACCCCCTTGGTGTAATTTTCTGGCCTGTGACATGCAGGGGGTCAGGTTAGATGATCACAATGGTCCCTTCTGGCCTTTAAATATGAATCTGTAAATTTTTGTTCACATCTCATGTACTTCACCCAAAATGGCCTGAGACACTTGATAGTTCTGTTGATATTTATGGTTTTGTTTTGTTTTGTTATTAACTAAAGGAAAAAGTAAATCATCACAGACAGCGAATCTTGTTGGAATTTGAGAAACTAGAACGGTATCTGAGTGAGAAAAAGAAACTCTTTCTCCAGAGACTGGGGGAGGAGGAGATGGAGACTTTGAAGAAATTAAATGAAAATGTTACTAAACTCCCCCAGCAAAGCTCCTTGCTCCAACAGCTGATGGCAGAGATAGAGGAGAAGTGTCAGCAACCAGCCGCTGAGCTGCTGAAGGTGAGTTACACAAAGTTCCCCTTTTGTTTGGATTTTCCACAGCCATGGAAACAAATACAGAGTGTCTCCTGCTCCCCCAGAACTATTGTTATTATTTACTGATTTATTATTGACTTATAGAGCACCACAGCTTTACAGAGTATTTCACAGTATTATGAGTAAGATTTAGGCCAAAATTTGGCTCCCTAAACTTAGGACCTAAGGGTAGAATGATCAAAGGCGCCTAAGTGACTTAGAAGCCTCCATCCCATTTTCAAGAGTGATTTAGGGCCAGATTTTCAGAGGTATTTAGGTGCCTAGGGATGCAGATCAGCACCTCCTGGGGTTTTCAAAAGCATCAAACAGCTTAGGCACCTAACTCCCATTGACTGGTTTTAATGTTTCTCTCAGGGTAGCAGCCACCATGTGCTGGATGCTTTCCAGTATCCAGAAAGACACAGCCCTGCCCCTACAAGATTTGCCAGTCAACCTTCCTCGGCTCTTACTTGGTGCCCATCACCGTGGTGTCAGAGCGCCTCCCAACATTATCAAGGGCAGGCATCAGATAAAGATGTCTCTGCCCACAGTCAGCAGTTAGAAAACACATTTTCACAGTAAGGTCAGCACATTTTATCCAGTATTTGAGGCCTCTAGAGACCAGTTTTACCGTCACTTTTTGCAGTACAGTTGCTGTTTAACACCTGTGTAAGCACGATTAGACAGTGGTTTTTTCTAATCTTGTGATTTATTTTGGCAGCTCAGCTGACAGTGTCTGGAAAATCTGCACAATATTTTTCTCAAAATAAAATGTCTCTTACTTTTGTTTTCAAATAGTTAATGCACCATTTAGTAACTCAGTGTGCCCCGTTGTACCATTAGTGACTGGTGAGTCGTACCCATGTCTGCATTTCTCTGGGGCTGGCGTTGTGCCTCAGCGCCACTGTATTCATATGCCAATTCAGTTATTATCACCTAATTATAAGAAGTCCTCATGTCAGTCAGATCTGCAGGTGTTTTTCATTCTGTAAAGTCTCAGGAAAAAGGGAAAATTAACCAGATGTTCTGTGAAAACAGAACAGATAAACTGTTCAACACTAACTCTTCCTTATCTACTTTTTCTCCTGTTAGGATGTAAAGGGCACACTGGCCAGGTAAGATCCTATGTTCAGTTTACCATCAATGTATATCAAGCCCATTGCAGTAGGACCAGTGCTGAGCATCTGAGGGATAAGGGGATTTTGTTCTCTTTAGGAGTGATCAGGTGAGGCTGCAGGAACCAGAGCTCATTGCTGCTGAACTAAAGGGTGCGTATAGAGTCCCTGGCCTGATGGAAATGCTGAGGCAATTCACAGGTAAGTTAACGCTAAGGCAGCAGGGGATCTCTAACTTTTCCTATCTGCAGCCTCCAAATCACCCATGTTTTTCCATTCCTAAATCCATGTGCCAGATTCCTCTGGGCTCTTCCAGCCAAAGATACTAAAAGTGCTATAATACCTAGAGACCAGTAGATTAATACTGGGCCCCCTAAGGAAAGGGAGCAGTTACAGTCAGAGATGCTACCTTTGATCATTTAACATTGGAAAAGCCTCTGAAGTAAACGTACCCGCTCCTGGTGAAAATCCCATCACTGCTCTGTCCCCCAGGGCTGTGAACTGTTAGCATTACACGTCGTTACAAAAGGGAACAACACTTGGCTCTTATATGGAGTTATTCAGCCAGAGCTTGCAAATGCTTTCCAAAGGAGGAAGTTGCCATTATCCAAAGTTACAGTAGGGGAACTGAGGCACAGAGACACGCCCAATGTCAGATCAGAGCCAGGAACAGCCCCTAGGCTGCCCTCCTCTGCCCTGCCTCTGCTGACACCTTCCCCCCACACTCCTGCCCTGCTCCTGCTGTCCTTCCCCTCAAGTTTGCTCCCAGGGGCAGATGGGCCCTGACTCCCCTTAACAGGCAACAACCCCTCCCATCCCCATCCACACCCATTAACAGGGCCGCAGGTTAATTTCCCTTTGATCCCCGTGACCAGCCCCTGCCCTGTCTCTGACTCTGTGACTCTCTCCCCAGTGGATGTGATTCTGGATCCAGACACGGCAAATCCCTGGCTCGTCCTGTATGAGGATCGGAAACGTGTGAGATATGGAGACACATGCCAGGATCTGCCCGACAATCCTGAGAGATTTGATACTAGTCCCTGTGTGCTGGGCGCTGAGGGGTTCCCGGGCGGGAGGCGTTACTGGGAGGTGGAGGTGGGAAAGAAGCCTGAGTGGATTCTGGGGGTTTGTAGGGAATCTGTGAGCAGGAAGGGGCCCATGAGACGCTCACCTGAGAATGGATACTGGGCCCTGGGGCTGAAGGATCGGCGATACAGAGCCCTCACCTCCCCCACAACCCTCCTCCCCGTAAGCGTCAGGCCCAGCCGGGTGGGGATTTTCCTGGACTATGAGGCAGGCGAGGTCTCATTTTACAATGTCACTGACAGGTCCCAGCTCTGCACTGTCACTGGCACCTTCTCCGGGACACTTCGCCCTTATTTCTGTCTTAGTGTCAATACTTTGGGTAAAAACGCGGCTCCCTTGATCATCTTCCCAGTTCCAGCCCAGGCCGGAGGGAATCTCTGTCCCTGACAGCGACACCCGCGACAGAGACTGTCCCCTCCCAGTGCTGAGCAGCCCCCAGGCCTGTTCCCAGGGGATGATCTAAAGGGCACCCCCCCACCCACCTCACAGTTCCCAGCACCAGGCCTGTCACATGGGGGAGGGGAGAGAAAAGGTGGGGGGAGCCAACTGGGGGTCTGGGCAGGGGATGTGAATTGGGTGGGGCAATGCCAGCTGTGGAGGCTGAAGATGAGGTGGGGAGGGAGCTGCAGCGGCAGGAAGGGAAGAGCCCAGCTGACATGAGGAAGACTTTGGGGGGATGTAATGAGGGGGATGAGGAGAGAGGCCCCCAAGGAGGAAGAGCCCCTGGCAGAAATGACACCTCGAGGGGGTGGGGAGGAGACCAGTGGGTGCGACAGGGCTAGTGAGCGAGGGGAAGGTCCCGGCATTTCCTGCTCTGGGGGAGTCTCTGCCCATGGGGGGGAGTAAAACAGCCCCAGGGGGCAGTGCAGGAGCAGGGATGAGAGCGCCGGGGCCCTGCTGTATGGGCCGCTCTGCGCTGCAGCCTCAGCCTGTGGGGGGAGCTGGTCCCAGTATGATGGGGGGAGGGTGAGGAGAGGGGAGAGCTGCGGGAGGGAATTCGGTAGCTGGGCCAGGGGAAGGGGGCTGAGAGCCAGGCTGAGTGATTGGGACCCCTCATGGGAAGGAGCCCAGGCAGCTTTTTCGCTCTCCCCATATCTTTGCTCCACGTCAGTGCAGTGCGACAAACAACTCCCAGCACAGGGTGATACTGGCAGGAAATACAGACAGACAGCTCCTGTCTTCTGCTGCCCCGTCACAGTTTGCTGCCCCTCACCTTCCCCGTCCCCTGGCCCAGGGGTAGCAGACGGTGACAGACGGGGATCAGTCACTCCTGTCAGAATTTCTACCCTGTGAAATCTCAATGGAAAATAGGGAGAGAAAGAAGATAGCGAGATTGTTCACATTTAGAAAATGTTGTTATCTAGTGTAAGAAGGAGTAAAAACAAGAATATTTTAATTTACATTTCAACAGTATTTCAAAAACAAGCATCTAAAGATATGTTGAGAAATGGAATTATATACATTCATTTTTTGATTCTTCCCTAAAATCTACATTAAAACTAACCTTCTATAAATAGCATCGGTTGTATTTCAACAGTGTCATTTCAGGAAACTGAAAGTTATCCTAACAAAATGATTATTAAACTGTCAGAGGGGGTTGTTCAGTTACACTGTACATGTGTTGTAAACATCACAACTACACACACTGCAGCTGTTCTCTCTCTTTCTCTCTATTGTCTTGACTGGTTCCCTCTGGAAGGCAGGGCACACGCACCAACCTCCTGCAGGACTCGCGCTGCACCTCTGCAACGTAATAGGTGAAAAAAAGATGAGACAGAATTAATTAAGCAAAATATTTCAATGAACTCCCACAAGATTCTATAATAATGTTCCTTGAACTTCTGCCTGAATTAATTCATGTCATTTTCAACTTTCTAGCCACATACAGTAGGTAATTAAGATCTGACCCGCCATTTCTTGTTCTCCTTCTCACGTCAATTAACAAACACAGTCCCCACCCTCAAATGCTATTTTCCTTTATACAGGAAGCTCTTCTACCTTGTCCTTTATTGTTTCTTTTTCTTTAGAAATATTATCTCCAGGCAATGTGCTGTAAGTGTCCATTTTTTATTTTAATGAGCTCTTTGTGGTCTTGTTATCAGGACACAACAAATGTAGTTTGGTAAAGAAAGAGAGAAAGACTTGTATTGTTTTTTCCAGTTTTTCACACAGGAAAAGGTTAAGATAAATTTTCCTTAAAATTTCCTGCAGAAATACCTGTGTTCCTTTCCCTATTTCCCACTGAAATTAAGGGTAATCACTGGGATTTCTTATCCAATCTTATTGTGTTATAACATGGGAAAATAGGTTAGTAAGTAGTTTAATGTACAAAATAATTGTTGGTATCTGAAGCGACATAAAACTCTGTTGTCACCAACAATTTACAGCACAAACTGTCCTGCAGACAGTGGTGGGGATGTTCATTTGTAACTATCTGACTGTGGCTGGGCTCCCCCGTCAGCTCCTGGAGCCCCTGCCTGGCAGGCCCACTTGGGGAATTAAGCAGCGCGTACAGGGCACCCGGATACCTGCCCCAAGTGTCTTTATTACTCTTTATGCTCCAAGTACATTGCAGCACAGCAGCAGTTATGTGGAGCCCCTTCCTGCTGCCTGGCTCAGCCTATTACGCTGCTGCTCTGCTCAGCGCTACCCACCTAGTGAGCTTGTTACCTCACCAGGCTCCCGACAGGTGCAAGTGATCCCCTCGACCCTTCCAAACCCAACTGCCTCAGTCCCTCCAACTCTAACTACACTCGGGGACCGGCTGGTCTCAGTGACCCTTTTATTAAAAGTTTCTTTTCTACACTTA
>ML681117.1:563-23192 GCA_007922225.1 Emydura subglobosa
GCTTCCACTTCTTGTAAGCTTCTTTTTTGCGTTTAAGTTTGCCAAAGTCTTCTTTGTAAAGCCAAACTGGACGCCTACCATATTTGCTATTCTTTCTGCACATCGGGATGGTTTGCTCCTCTGCCCTCAATAAGGTTTCTTTAAAATACAGCCAGCTCTCTTGGATTCCTTTCCACTTCATATTAGCCTCCCAGGGAATCCTGCCCATCAGTTCCCTGAGGGAGTCAAAATCCGCTTTTCTGAAGTCTATGGTCTGTATCCTGCTGTTCTCCTTTCTTCCTTTTGTCAGGATCCTGAACTCGACCATCTCATGGTCACTGCTGCCCAGGTTACCACCCACTTCTACTTCCCCTGCCAAATCTTCCCTGTTTGTGAGCAGCAGGTCAAGAGAAGCACGGCCCCTAGTTGGTTGCTCCAGCACTTGTTGACTGAATAGCTACTGCCTCTCGCTGAGGTGGCGTTGTCAGTGGGAGAAGCTTTCCTGCAGACAGAGTGCTGCCTACACCCGCACGTAGGTCGGTGTAACTATGTCGCTCTGGCGTGTGTGTGTTTACACTGAAGTGATTTTGTAGCTGTGTCTCTAGTGGAGGGGCAGGGAGCTGCCGGGAGGGTGAGGGCTCTCGCCTTCTTGTGCCAACCCCCCTTTGTCTCTCCTGTCCCTTGCTGGGCAGCCTGGCCATCGCTGTGGGAGGTCCCAGCAAAGGCCAACAGCTGGTCAGGAATAAACCGAGATCCAAATGCCTTTGAACACAGACGCCCTCCACGTCCTGGGGCTCAGAGAGTCTGTGTGTGTGAGCCACTCCCACAGTCACTGGCGCTGGCCTGGAGACTGTGGGAGCAGCTGCTGGGCAGGGGCAGAGAAGCAGCATCTACATACAGCGATCAGTGCCAGAGACTTGCTTGACCTGCTGGGAGAGCGGGGGCAGGGGAGTGAGAGCACAGGCCTGTGTGAGCGATGGGCCAGGCTGGGTGAATGGGACCTGCTTATGGAAAGGAGCCCAGGAAGCTTTTTAACCCCTCTCCCCTCATTTTTGCTTCAGCCTGGCCACATGGATCTCCTGCCACGCCCTTGTTGTCTGCCAGGAACCTGCTCCCACAGCCTCCCCTCTCCCCCCCTCCTTCCTGCCTCTCCTCAAAACCCTCTTCCCAGGGAGCCCTGAACCCTCCCTCTGTGCCAGGGAACATTTAAACAGGGGTCAGTGCCCCCTCCCCCGATCTGTGCAGAGTGTGAGCTCCCTGAGCAGGGCTGTGTCTGTGGGTGTGTCTGGGACGTGCCCGGTGCTGAGGGGCTGTAGGGGTATTAGTGAATATACACAATAATCCGACAGGCAGAGCACAGGGGTCTGCCTCGCCTGTGATTCCCAGAGAAGTGTCTGTGTCTCCTGTCGGGCTGTGCAGTGCTCAGCACATGGGGGGAGCCACAGAAATATTAGTGACTAATGACCCCTAAGCAGAGCTAAGGGGGGAATAAAAAGCAGGAAGAGCCAGAAGCACACACAGGGAGAGCGAGAAGGGCCCCAGGCAGAGCAGAGAATGTGCAGGGACAATGGATGCTGGAAATTCAGCTCCTTTCCCTGCGTGTGACTTGCCCACAGACTCAGCGTGATTCTCTCGGCTTTGTCTGTTCAAAGTCATTTTGCAAGTAAAGTTTCAAACAATCCGAGCTGTGTGGGCAGATTCTGACAGGTCCCACGGGGCCCATGGGAGTGTTTCTGTGCCGTGATTGGATGAGAGGATCTCCTAGAATGGGGAGTGGTGGGAAATACTTGCCACGAACAGTTTAAAGTGCATTTCCATGAATATTTTCTGTCGCAGTCCCCCATTGGCATGAACATCGCGGGCAGCGAGCTCCCTCCGCTGGCCGTCCATGCGCTGAGCGTGCCAGGGCTGGGACGTGGCTGCCGCAGACATTTATTGTTACTGGCAGTGGTAGCGGCGGGAGTCGCTCTGGGTGTTTGCTCAGCGCTCGCTGAATGAGAGGAGGGAGGCGGGGCAGCAGGAGGGACTCAGGTACTCTGCTTGTCGGGCCACTCGCTGGGATTGTCCACAGTGCCTGGGCCAGTCAGCTGCCCAGCTTCCAGGGAGAGTCGCTTGGAGCCCATCACCCCTCATGTCATGGAAAGTCACAGCTGCCAGGTTTGTAATTTCTGAAAGGCCTGAAACCTGCCTGCTCACACCAGGGGGTGTTAATGTTTTACTGGTATTTCTATGACCTTACCGCTAGGGGCACCGTGTGTCCGGGCTCCATTCCCACTGACAAATGGGCTGTTCCCCCTGTCACCGCTAGGGGCAGTGTGTGTCCGAGCTCCATTCCCACTGACAAAGGGGCTGTTCCCCCTGTCACCGCTAGGGGCAGTGTGTGTCCGCGCTCCATTTACACTGACCGTTCAGGGAATGAGTTTTTCGCATGAGCTACATTTGCTCCAGGGGAGAAGGTGAGGTCTGAAAGCAGCTAAGTGTAATGCGGGGTATTTCTACGAGGGCTGAGCAGAGAGACAGATGGACGTGGCACCATCAGCAACAGCATCAGATAGTGGGAGATACAACATCACCTGGAGAGAGTCAGAGACGTGACTCCCCCAGCCTCCTGTTGTGGGGAGGGACATGGCTCCTTATTTCTCAGGTTATCTCCGTCTAATTAAGGCATCTCAATTTCCATCCCATTTTAAAAACACATACAGTTTCCCATTCCTTGTTGTCTTGTCCCTCTTTTCCGTCATTTCTCCTCCCATTTATACAAGGTTTTTTTTCCCTTAACACTTCTCCTTTTCTTTCCTGGTTTCTGTTTATTTTCTGCCATTGCTGAAGTTCTCCTTTGTTCTGTCTTTTTAAAATCACTGCTTCTTTACAGATAATCAAGCCCACTGGTCACTACGGGTAAACTCAGCACAACACACAGGTTCAGGTAATGCACGTTCCCATGCAGTTAATTCAAGGGCAGTGACAAGTTACACTTTCAGGCAGGCTTAGGGGCCGATTTTTAACTGTATTTAGGCACTTAAAGGTGCAGATAGGCGCCTAGTGGGATTTTGAAAAGCCCAAAGCCTCTAGGCTGAGATTCACAAAAGTATTCAGGTGCCTAAATCTGGGTTTAGGTTCCTAAATCCCTGTTAGGCTCCACTGTGATTCATAACACTCCCACGGAGCCCGTTAGGTACCTAAACTCATTTGGCACCTATATTTTTGCAGTAAAAAACTCCCTGGGTGCCTGAGTTTCCACCTTTGTGCAGGTACTCTGCTGCCTCTCTCTAAGCATCCGGACACCAAATCCCCATCTTAGCCCCAGAGCAATTCACCAACCAGCAGGGGAAGAAACGTGTTCACCTGCCTAACTCACCTGCAGCTCCTGATCCTGTGGGTGGCCTCTGAGCTGACAGTAAATTGTTGGGGGGAGGATCTCCTCATAACTTTTAGCCCATTGGTTAGAGTAGTCGGTCACCTGGGAAACCCCATCAACTCTCATCTCCAGCTGATGAGGCAAAGGGATTTGAACACACAGGGGTGTGCTCTAACCGCTGGGCATAGGATATTCTAATGTGGGTCTTCCTCAGGCTCTGGTGTTGAAGCTGTTGCTTTCGGGATAAATAACTGAAGAGTCACTGGGCCGGAAGCAGAGAGGGCATACGCATGAGAGTAACTCTAGAGAGCGCTCTAGGGCACTCAGCCAGGATGTGTAAGCCTGAGGGTCCAGCCCCTCTGCTCCAGTGGCTCTTTAATTAGTTATCCAGAGTGCGACAACTTCACTGGGAGAGACTCTCACAGCAGAATATCCTGTAGCCCATTGGAGAGAGACTCTGCTGAGAGGTAGCAAATCCCTGTGACAATCTTTTCTCCTCATCAGGCAGAGAGGAGCCCAAAATGGAGTCCAGGGTCCCATGAGCAAGTCACATGCCTTTGTGCGCTTTGATGAGTCATGAGAGCAGCCATTGCCCGTATTCTGGCTAAAACGTCCACAGGAAGGATCAGTGGATGGGACAGGCTTCTTCTATGGCCTAGTGTGTGAGCTCAGTGTCCTTTATGGTCCATTAACTGGCATAGCCCAGTCCCAAGGGGCGGTCTGGCTTCAATGCAGATTTTACCTGGTGGGCCATACTCGGGAATGCAGCGTATATGCAGGGTGCCAGTATAAAGTCACTAGCTGTAACTTCAGACACAGCATGATATACGTGTGTCAACAGGATAATCCCACTCAGCATTGACACCTTACACGACACATAAGGTAAGTTTTATTGCAATCGTATAACAGTGGTAGCAACAATGTTATACACAGTTATACGTCAATCATACAACATCCCAGGTGGGCAAGGAGTCCTGTTTGCCTGTGCACAAGGGGGTTCCTATGGAGGGTGGCTGGTCCAGTGTGTGGGATGCTGGGCTGTGGGTTTAGGATATGTGCAGGGTGGGTAAGGTGCTTAGGCCTTGTCCATGTAGCTAGATGAGCAATGGCCCCTCCCACCAAGCAGAGCTGCAGCTGGCGTGGGCAGAGGATGCTTTCTCAGTATAGATGATACCACTTCCCGGAAGGGAATAAATTGCACCCTCAAAAGGGCTGCAGGCCGGGTTTTGCTGGCACAGCTCTGTGGGCTGGGGTGGGAGTTTTTCACACTCCTAACCGACATAGTTATACCAACAAAACATTTAACTGTAAACCAAGCCACAGTCTCTCCGGGGCCACAGACACTAACACGGCCCAACCTCGCAGCGGTGTGAGAGAATAAAAATCCAGTGGTGCGGGACTTGGGCTAGCCGTGGGCCCATTTCAGTATGAGAACGAGAACGACCAGGCTAGCACCCCACAGGCTGCTCCCCCCACACAGGGTCTCGCATGGGCACCTACAGTTTTTGGCCTTAACTTTTTTTTTTTAATTGTGTGACCCTTCTGCCAGACAGAGTGGGCAGCAGCAAGGGCTGGGTTCTATATCTAGGGGTCCCTGTCAATGATACAATACCAAGCTGGCTTGAGCCCCCACCCAGTCAGCTGGGAAAACACACATTATCCACTGGGTGCACCGAAGGGCAATACTTCCCCTTTCACAAGCACAGAGTCTGAGTGTAGAAAGAAACCTTTTAATAACAGAAAGGAAGTAACACAGCAATAGTTTGGGAAACAGTGCAAGCAGAATTCAGGAATTCAATAAGCCAAACCCATCCCAGAGTACGGGGAGTGTCCTTCACCTCTCCCTTCTTGCTCTCCCCTGTACTAACCATTGTAGTTGCAATGTCCATCTCTCGGTCAGGGCTCAGCCAGTCCTCCTCTGCAAGCTCCTGCCGGACGCAGGCTTGACCAGGCCTCCTCCGCTGCTGCCTCCCACCACCTCCAGGCCTCACCAAGTCCCCGCTGCTGGCTCTCACTGTCTGCCGATACCAACCGCTCCTGATTCCCGCCGTCTGCTGGCCCGTCTGTCTACGGATGCTAACCAATCCTGGCATCTGCAGGCGCTGATCGCTCCTGGCTTCCGCTGTCTGCTGGTACTGACCGATCCCACCGTCCGCTGGCATTGACTGCTGTTGCTCCTGCCAGCTACTGGTGCTGACCGATCCCGCCGTCTCAGGTGCTGCCCACTGCTGGCACCTCTCTGGTGGTTGTCAGTCAAGGTTTCCCAGTCTCTCTAGTGATTCAGCCCTTAGTGAATTTCAGCTTATGGGAAAACCTTCTGCTGACACAGAAGCAACTTCCCTGCTTTTATCAAACAAAAACTGCAAGAGGAATCATTAGTTCTACCAGTTAACAGTGGAAGCAAATCATCAACCTAGGCCTGAGGGTAGCCCTTTAGCAAGGTTACTGCAATCTCAATAGGAGACTGCTCACCCCTCCCTATGCTGAAATGTCCGTTTGCCACCCTTTTTGGGCTCTATTTGGGTGAGAGTTAATTTTTTATCAGAACAAGCTAAACACAGATCTGATGCCATTTGTTCATACAAACGAAGGACAACATTTCATTACCCCTGCAGTTAACACAAAAGTGACTTGTAACACAATACCAGACACACTGACCATTTCCCATCATGCTCAACACCTAGTGTGCTTATGCAACATTCTGAGTACTTAATTGTACTCATGCAAATACAAAGTCCATGCACATAACATGCCCCCCTTTCAGCTGCTGAGCAGGGAGAGTGCCACTCTGACCTTGCTTACATCCTCCCCCCAGCAGAGAATTTGTCATCCTGGCAAATCACGCTCCAGATTATACCTTCCACATGAGTTCTCCCCAAAGGGTCTAAGGAAACCTACTATGGCTGCCACAAGTCTGTGGGCGAGGTGTATTACTTCCTCACTATTCACTCCAGGTGCATCATACGTTAACCAGCCTTATAATTCTGTCACATCTATTGAGTGTGGGTCTGTCAGGAGCATGGGGAGCTTCTTTTTGCAGTAGGTATGGTGAGGGTTCCTTGGAGCGTCCCTCAACTATAGGCACAGGCCCCTGCATCTCTTGCTCCAGTCCGGGCAGATCCAGGACCTCAGGGACACCTCCCACCTGTGCGTCCCCACTGTCCAACAGCCTAGCCATGTCATCGCTGGTCCGTTGTGCTGTCCCAAGTTCTGGGAATGTTGGGGAGACAAGCTCATTGCCCCAGCCCGGTCCTGCTGTCAATGTGGGTGCATCAGCAACAGGCCTAAATGCTTCTGCCATGGGATTCAGCGCTGAGGAATTGGAGTTCTCACTGGGTTCCTCTGATCGAGGCCAGGATCTGGTCTCCATCCTGGGGTGTACTACTGGAATATTCTCTTCTTCAGACTCTCTCTCAGATGCTCTTAGTAGGGGTGGGTTAACCCCTGAGGACCTTCTTCATGTGTTGGGTGGTGGATTCGGTCCTGTGTCTCTGCTTTGCCCTGGTGCCATGTCATGGTCCAGGCCACTGGGGCACCTACCAACTCTCCCATGGGTAGTAAGAGATTCCTATGTATTGTCTTCATTTGTCCTGAGCCTGTTTCAGGTCTAATCTTGTCAACTGGAAGATCTCCCAGCTTTTCCACCACCAGGTAAGGTATTGCCTTCCATCGGTCTTCTATCTTGTGTTTGCTAGCAACCCCCAGGTTACATAGCAGGACTCTGTCTCCTGACTGAAGGTCTTGTGACCGCACCCTAGCGTCATATCGGTGCTTCTTTCTATCTGAGTTTTTGCGGGCAGCAGCTGTAGCTAAGCAGTATGCATCCTGCAGCTTTTCTGTTAGTCGTAAAACATATTGCTGACGTGTCTCATAGCTATCTCCATCCTCAGATACGCCGAAACACAAGACTATGGGTAATCCTGGTTCTCTCCCAAACATTAACAGATAGGGGGTGATGCCAGTAGCATCATTCTTTGTAGCATTGTAGGCATGCTCCAAAAATGCTACATGCTGGCTCCAGGTTGCCTTTTGTTCTGGACATAAAGTCCCCAGCACATCCAACAAAGTTTGATTAAACTGCTCTGGCTGAGGATCACCTTGCGGATGGTAGGGTGTTGTCCTGGACTTCTTAATTCTGGCTATCCTCAGTACTTCCTTCAGAAGGTGACTCTGAAAGTCCCATCCCTGATCAAAGTGTATTTGAGCCAGAAACCCATACACTGAAAAATATTTTTCCCACAACACTCGAGCAACAGTAGTAGCCTTCTGGTTACGTGTGGGGTAGGCCTGCACATAACGTATAAAATAGTCTGTCACCACTAAGATGTTCCCCATATTCTTCCTGTCCACTTCCAAAGACAATAAGTCGATGCATACCAGCTCCAATGGTTTGCTGCTGGTGATATTCTTCAAATATGCCGCTCTAGTGGGCAGGGCTTTCCTTTGAACACACCGAGCAGTGGTCTCACATTTCAGTCGAACATCCTCAGCCATCCCGGGCCAATAGAACCTATTACAAATGAGCTCTAAGGTTCTTTCCATTCCCAGATGCCCAAAGTCATCATTCAGGACCCTCATGACCAGGGTTCTGAACTCTTTTGATAGCACTAGCTGTGTTCGTTGCTTTTGCAAGGGGTCTGTGGTGACCTGGTGCAGCACACCCTGAATCAGTTTTAGTTTGCCCCATTCTCTCACTAGTAGTTTGCACTCAGGGGTAGACGGGATCATTGTGACAGGGTTTCATCCCTCCCTTTTGGCTAGCAGTGTGTCACAAATACAGTGTGTCAGCATCTTGCAACTGAGTTTTTTCCCAGTCAGCAGCACTGAGCATGGGCAATGGAGATTGGTTTAACACAATATGGTTCACTGAGGCAGGTGGCATACTTTCAGGGGGCAGGCCCAGAGTTTCTGCCACACAACTATTAGGGCTCTTCTGGTCCTCTGGCTCGTGACAATTCCAATTGCAAATAGCTCTCATTCCATCCACAGGGATCACAGCATGGTCTGATACTTGTGGGCGCTGGGACAACGCATCCCAATCCACATTGCTTCTCCCTGATTGGTACTGAATGCTGAACTCATAGTTGTCCAAGGCGGCCACTCATCTTTGCCCAGTAGCATCCAACTTAGCACTTGTTAACACATAAGTCAGCGGGTTGTTGTTTGTCCATACTTGAAATTGAGCACCATACAAGTAGTCCTGAAATTTCTTAGTCATGGCCTATTTCAAAGCCAAGAATTCTAGTTTATGAGCAGGGTAGTGGGTTTCACTATCCGATAGCCCTCGGCTGGCAAAGGCCACAGGTTTTCATGTGTCTTCAACTTCCTGGTATAGGACGACTCCTAGACCCTCCAAACTAGCATCTGTGTGTAGGATAAATGATTTACCTGGGTCAGCAAAGACCAGGACTGGAACATGAGTTAGGCAATTAATGATTTCTCGAAAGGCCCTTTCACATTTCTCATCCCATCGTGACACAAAGGGCTCTAAGGGGCCATAGAATCTCGGCACAGGGGGCCTTGAAGCCCCCCTTTACTCTTGGTCTTTGATTCGTTCTTGCTGGATGGGTATCCCCTGGTAAGATCATTCAGAGGCTTTACAATGGCAGCATAATTCTTCACGAACCTGCGATAATAGCCACTAAATCCAAGAAAGGGCTTGAGCTCTCTGTAATTTCTTGGGCCACGGCCACATAGTGAGTACTTCTATTTTATCTGGATCAGTACTCACACCTTCCTGGGACACGATGTGACCCACATACTTCACTGAGGTTCTACAGAAATGACATTTGTCAATTGAGAGCTTCAGTCCGTAAGCCTCCAACCTGTCTAACACTTTTAGAAGTCTTTCTTCATGCTCTTCCAAGGCTCTCCCAAAGCTGATCAGGTCATCCAGGTAAAGTAAGACTTGCAGTAAGTTCATGTCTCCCACAATTCTCTCCATGAGATGTTGAAATGTGGCAGGTGCCCCCGAGATCCCTTGGGGCATGCGTTCAAACTGATAGAATCCAAATGGACACATGAAGGCTGTCTTCTCTTTATCTTCCTCTCGCAGAGGGATCTGGTAGTATCCACTTTGGAGATCCAATACTGAGAACCACTGGCTCCCCAGCAAACAGTCTAATGCATCTTGGATTCGAGATATGGTGTACTGGTCAATTACAGTGTGCCCGTTTAAGGTACGGTAGTCAATACACATCCGGATTTTTCCACTTTTTTTACGGATCACCACAATAGGAGAGGCATTATGGGCTGCGGGACTCTGTAATAATGCCGTTTGCAAGCAGCTCCTGGAGATGGTGTTGCACATCTTCCATTTCCGATATAGCAGTCTTCCTAGATCTCTCCCTGAACTGCCGGGAGTCTTGAAGCCTGATGTTGTGTTCCACTCCTTTTGTACATCCTACATCCCACTCATCTAACCAGGCTTAAAGAGGTCTGCTATCTTCTGCCTTTGCTTCACCATGACATTACAGCTTGTTTCATTAGTCATCAATATAACCACCTTTTCCTGGGCTTCAAGTGGGTAGAGTTAAGTCTCCACTGGGGACCAGCACTCCTTCAGGGAGTCCTCCTTCAGCTGGCTGCTCTACCATTGCTAATGTTCCCTTACTGTCTTTTAAACAGGCACTTCTCGCTCCCCCTTGCAAGCACTACTGGGGGGGTCACGTCTGTGTACCTCAGAGCTCCTATTGGTAGCTCAGACATCTCCATCTTAGTGCTCTCAATTTTCCCATAGGCTTCAGCACAAAGTGTATGGATCATCAGGGTGTTTAGGTTCTGATCCCCAGCTCATTGTCTGCAGCAGTCAGCGAGTACCTTGAAGAGACTGGAGTTAGTCCCTATCAGCACAGACACCTCGGAGATCCATTTAGGGTCAGGGCATATCAAGGCAGCAGTTCCCACCTCGTCTCTCACCCCGGCAACCTCCTCTGGAAATTCCAGATGCACTATAACATACCCTTGGTAGGGGTATTCATCCATGCTAAGACCACACAGGCCAAGCCCTGTCAGGGGCTGTATTGGTAGATGTGCAAGCTTCTGTTGGTAGACTGACTGAAATACAGCAGTCACTTGGGATCCAGTGTCAAGCACTGCCCTGCATTTGGTCCCTTCGATCCTCACCGTGATCTATGTTCGAGGCCCTATCAGCCCTGGTGAGATCCTAGCTGGACAGTCATTTCCAGGAGAGTCTTCAAATCCCATGGGCCTGGGTGCCCCCTTTTCCAAGCTCCTCTGGAAGTTCCTTGAACCCCCCAATGGTCCATTATTTTCCATACACCAAGGAGGGATTTTCTTCATTATGACACTTAGCTGCAATGTGTCCATCTTGGCCACACTGGTAGCAGAAGAATGGTCCCTTCTTCCTTCACTCGGGTGGGATGGCAGCTCTAACTGCTGACTTCTCCTTCACCACAGCCAGGGGCTCTCTAGGCCTGACAGTCTTAGCTCGGTCCCTGGTACTATGTAGCTCAGCTAACTCTTCTGTCAAGACCTGCATTTGCTGGGCAAGTTCCTCTCTGCTGCTTACCATCAGTACACTTGCTGTCCACAGGGATGCTGTGACGTCTGGTTCAGCTGGGTGGGCTTCCCATAGCTCATTGGTGTCCAGTCTTTCTTCTTCCTCTCTGATCTCTTTCATCAGCTGGGAGAAACGGGGGGGATTTTCCAGTCGTCCTTTTAACTGTAGATGAGGCAGAATTGGGCTCTGAGACCAAACCCCGCACACAATTTGGACCAATCTAGTCCGGTCCATTTGCTCAGCAGTCACTGCTCCCCTCAGGACAGCCCTCTACAATGGTTTCTTCAACCTCTGTACATAGGCTGAAACTTTCTCACCCTTTTGCTGTCTGGTGTTAAGGAACTTACAGTAGATGTCCTCAGAGCCCTCTGCTCTCCCAAAGGTATGATTTAGGGCCTCTAGACATTCCTTCACACTGGCTTCAGGATTAGTGATTCTCAGGGTGCGAATCACATCTAATGCTGGGCCCCTGAGGCTCTCCAATTGATATCTTCACTTCTCTGCCTCTGGTGCTGCCCACTCCTGCAGCACTTCAGTGGTGTGCTTCAACCAGAGTTCGAACTCCTCTTCCCCAGGTATTGGGATGGGACCTCCAGCAAAGAACCTTAACTTACAGTAGGGTCTTGCCGTACAATGGGACAGCACTACCCTTTCCAATGCTTGCCCTAGGGCCTTGACCCAGTCATCGGGTGAGGCTGCAGCCCCCCAGCTTGGGGCTGCTGAGTCAGGACCCAACCTACCTGGCATATTAGCCATCAGACCACTATGATTTCTTCCAATTATACAGCATGGCTCTCCCAATGTAATGGGTCACTCAACATGTGCTTGCGAGGGCTACTGACCCAGACGAGCCCCCCCAAAATCGAACACTTCTGCCAGACAGAGTCGGCAGCAGCAAGGGCTGGGTTCTATATCTAGGGGTCCCTGTCAATGATACAACACCAAACTGGCTCGAGCCCCCACCCTGTCACCTGGGAAATCACACACTATTCCCTGGGCGCCCCCAAAGGGCAATACTTCCCCTCTCACAAGCACAGAGTCTGAGTGTAGAAAGTAAACCTTTCAATAACAGAAAGGAAGTAACACAGCACTGGTTTGGGAAACAGTGCAAGCAGAATTCAGGAACTCAATGAGCCAAACCCATCCCAGAGTACGGGGCATGTCCTTCACCTCACCCTTCTTTCTCTCCCCTGTACCAGCCATTGTAGTTGCAATGTCCATTTCTCGGTTGGGGCTCAGCCAGTCCTTCTCTGCAAGCTCCTGCTAGACTCAGGCTTGACCAGGCCTCCTCGGCTGCTGCCTCCCACCACCTCCAGGCCTCACCAAGTCCCCGCTGCTGGCTCTCACTGTCTGCCGACACCAACCGCTCCTGGTTCCTGCCGTCTGCTGGCCCCCTCTGTCTACAGATGCTAACCAGTCCTGGCATCTGCAGGCTCTGATCGCTCCTGGCTTCCGCTGTCTGCTGGTACTGACCAATTCCACCGTCTGCTGGCATTGACCACTGTTGCTCCTGCCAGCTACTGGTGCCGACCGATCCCGCCGTCTCAGGTGCTGCCAACTACCGGCACCTCTCTGGTGGTTGTCAGTCAAGGTTTCCCAGTCTCTCTAGTGATTCAGATCTTAGTGAATTTCAGCTCAGGGGAAAATCTTCTGCTGACACAGAAGCAACTTCCCTGCTTTTATCAAACAAAAGCCTCCAAGTGGAATCATTAGCTCTACCATTTAATAGTGGGATGAGATCATCAACCTAGGCCTGAGAGTAGCCCTTTGGCAAGGTTACTGCAATCTCAATAGGAGACTGCTCACCCCTCCCTATGCTGGAACGTCCGTTTGCCACCCTTTTTGGGCTCTATTTGGGTGAGAGTTAATTTTTTATCAGAACAAGCTAAACACAGATCTGATGCCATTTGTTCATACAAACGAAGGACAATACTTCATTACCCCTGCAGTTAACACAAAAGTGACTTGTAACACAATACCAGACACACTGACCATTTCCCATCATGCTCAACACCTAGTGTGCTTATGCAATATGCTGAATACTGAATTGTACTCCTGCAAATACAAAGCCCATACAAATAATGTGCCCCCCTTTCAGCTGCTGAGCAGGGAGAGTGCCACTCAGACTCTCAGACCTTGCTTACATCACTATGACTTCTCTGGTGGGCTTTCACCTTGTACAAATGGATTTCTCCCTGTCTACGTCCCGCTATGGACCAGGCATGTCGTAGATACTGGCTGTGAGCAATTGCCTTCCCCTCAGCAGTAGTCATGCCTCTCTCGACCCAGACAGGCATCCAGTCAATAAACGCTCGAATGACCCATTCAGAGTCAAAGCATATAAAGAAATTCCTATGTTGGTCCATAGCATCTAATACCAACGGGACTACCACTACTTCGGCAGTCTAAGCAGAAGGGGGTCTTACAGTTCCTTGCAAGACCTCTTTGTTCTCTAATCTCAGGGCAGCATAGAATCATAGAAGATTAGGGTTGAAAAGGACCTCAGAAGGTCATCTAGTCCAACCCCCTCCTCAAAGCAGGACCAACCCCAACTGAATAATCCCAGCCAGGGCTTTGTCAAGTCGGGCCTTAGAAACCTCTAAGGATGAAGATTACATCACATCCTTAGGTAACCCCTTCCAGTACTTTACTACCTTCCTAGTGAAAAAGTTTTTCCTAGTATCCAATCTAGACCTCCTCCACTATGCTTGAGACCATTGCTCCTACTTCTGTCATCTACTGCCAATGAAAACAGCCTAGCTCCATCCTCCCTGGAACCCTGTTTCAGGTATTTAAAGGCTGCTATCAAATCTCCCCTCATTCTTCTCTTCTGCAGACTAAAGAAGCCTAGTTCCCTCAGCCTCTCTTCATAAGTCATGTGTTCCAGTCCCCAAATCATTTTTGTTGCCCTCCTCTGGACTTTCTCCAATTTGTTCACATCCTTTCTGTAGTGAGGGGCCCAAAACTGGACACAGTACTCCAAATGAGGCCTCATCGGTGCTGATTAGAGGGGAATAATCACTTCCCTCGATCTGCTGGCAATGCTCCTACTAATGCAGCCCAATATGCCATTAGCCTTCCTGGCAATAAGGGCACACTCTTGACTCATATCCAGCTTCTTGTCCTCTGTAACACCCAGGTCCTTTTCTGAAGAACTGCTGCCTAGCCAGTCAGTCCCCAGCCTGTTGCAGTGCATGGGATTCTTCCATCCTAAGTGCAGGATTCTGCACTTGTCCTTGTTGAACCACATCAGATTTCTTTTGGCCCAATCCTCTAATTTGTCTAGGTCATTCTGTATCCTATCCCTGCCCTCCAGCATATCTACCACTCCCCACAGCTTAGTGTCAGCTGCAAATTTTCTGAGGGTGCAATCCACCCCATCCTCCAGATCATTAATGAAGATGTTGAACAAAACCAGCACCGACTTCTGGGGCACTCCACTTGTTACTGGCTGCCAACTAGACATTGAGCCGTTGATCACTTCCCAATGAGCCCGATGATCTCGCCAGCTCTGTATCTATCTTATAGTCCATTCATCCAACCTATACTTCTTTAACTTGCTGATAAGAATACTGTGGGAGACAGTATCAAAAGCTTTGCTAAAGTCAAGGTGTACCAAGTCCACCACTTTCCGCACATCCACAGAGCCAGTCATCCCATCATAGAAGGCAATCAGGTTGGTCAGACATGACTTGCCCTTGGTGAATCCATGCTGACTGTTCCTGATCAACTTCCTCTCTTCCAAGTGCCTCAAAGTGGATTCTTTGAGGACCTACTCCATGATTTTTCCAGGGATTGAGGTGAGGCTGACTGGTCTGTAGTTTTCTGGATCCTCCTTCTTCCCTTTTTTGAAGATGGACACTATATTTGCCTTTTTCCAATCATCTGGGACCTCCCCCAACTGCCATGAGTTTTCAAAGATAATGGCCAATGGCTCTGCAATCACAATAGTGAACTTCAGCACCCTTGGATGCATTGCATCTGGCCCCATGGACTTGTGCATGTCCAGTCTTTCTAAATAGTCCTGAACCTGTTCTTTCACCACTGAGGGATGTTCACCTCCTCCCCATTCTGTACTGCCCAGACAGTAGTCTGGGAACTGACCTTGTATGTGAAGACAGAGGCAAAAAAAGTATTGAGTACTTGCTTTTTCCACATCATCTGTCACTAGGTTGCCTCGTCCATTCTGTAAGGGGCCCACACTTTCCCTGATTTTCTTCTTGTTACTAACATACCTGTAGAAACCCTTCCTATTACCCTTCACGTCTCTTGCTAGCTGCAACTCCATTTGTGCTTTGGCCTCCCTGATTTCACTCCTGCATGCTCGAGCAGTGTTTTTAAACTCCTCCCTAGTCATCTAACCAAGCTTCCACTTCTTGTAAGCTTCCTTTTTGTCTTTAAGCTCACCGAAGACTTCTTTGTTAAGCCAAGCTGGTTGCCTGCCATATTTGCTATTCTTTCTGCATATTGGGATGGTTTGTTCCTGTGCCGTCAGTAAGGTTTCTTTAAAATACAGCCAGCTCTCTTGGACTCCTTTCCCCTTCATATTAGCCTCCCAGGGAATCATCATCTCCCTGAGGGAGTCAAAGTCTGTTTTTCTGAAGTCCAGGGTCCGTATTCTGCTGTTCTCTTTTCTTCCTTTTGTCAGGATCCTGAACTCGACCATCTCATGGTCACTGCTGCCCAGATGACCACCCTTTTCTACTTCCCCTACCAATTCTTCCCTGTTTGTGAGCAGCAGGTCAAGAGGAGCATGGCCCCTAGTAGGTTCCTCCAGCACTTGCACCAGGAAGTTGTCCGCAACACTCTCCAAAAACTTCCTGGATTGTCTGTGCTCTGCTGTATTGCTCTCCCAGCAGATGTCAGGGTGATTGAAGTCCCCTATGAGAACTAGGTCCTGTGAACTGGAAAATTTCCCTAGTTGTCTGAAGAAAGTCTCGTCTATCTCAACCTCCTGGTTTGGTATTACAGATGCTCACCACGACATCACCGTTGGTGCTCTTGCCTCTAAACTTAACCCAGAGACTCTCAACAGGCTTTTCTCCAGTTTCATACTGGAGCTCTGAGCAATCGTAGTGCTCTCTTACATACAGTAAAAACAACGAGAGTCCTGTAGCACCATAAAGACTAACACATTTCTGCGGGCATAAGCTTACGTGGGCTGCAACCCACTACGTCAGATTACATATAGTGCAAATCCTCCACCTTTTCTCCCCTGCCTGACCTTTCTGAACAGTTTATACTCATCCACGACAGTTCTCCAGTAGTGTGAATTACCCCTCCAAGTCTCAGTTATTCCAATCACACCATAGTTTCTTGACTGTGCCAGGACTTCCAATTCCTCCTGCTTGTTTCCCAGGCTTCTTGCGTTCGTTTGTAGGCACCTAAGATAACTAGCCAATTGCCCTACTTTCTGAGTATGAATCAGGAGGCCTCCCCTGTTGCACCCTCTTCCTTGCGCTTCCTCCTGGTGTCCCGCTTCCCCACTTACCACTGGGCTAAGGTCCCGATCCCACGGTGAACCTAGTTTAAAGCCCTCCTCACTAGGTTAGTCAGCCTGCCTGCGAAGATGCTCTTCCCTCTTTTTGTTAGGTGGATCCCACCTCTTCCTAGCAATCTGTCTTCCTGGAACAACATCCCATGATCAAAGAATCGAAAGCCGTCTCTCTGACACCACCTGCGTAACCATGCATTTACTTCTGCAATTTGATGGTCCCTACCTGGGCCTTTTCCTTCAACAGGGAGGATGGATGAGAACACCACTTGTACCTCAAACTCCTTTATCCTTCTTTCCACATAGTCTTTCCACACAGTCTATAGTGATCCGCTCAAGGTCGTTCTTGGCAGTGTCATTGGTACCCACATGGAGAAGTAGGAAGGGGGAACGGTCTGAGGGCTTGATAAGTCCTGGCAGACTCTCCATCACATCTTGAATTCTAGCTCCAGGCAAGCAGAACAGTTCCCAAGTTTCCCCATCCGGACAGCAGATGGTCCCCCTTAGGAGAGAGTCCCCAACCACCACCACCCATCTCTTTCTCTTGGGAGTGGTGGTCGTGGAACCCCCATCCCTAGGATAATGCATCCCATGCCTTCTGATCGAAGGGGCCTTCTTCTGATCCCTTCCCTCAGATGAATCTTCCAAACTGTTCTCCTCCGTAGTACCTGTGCAGAGATCCTGAAAACGATTGCTTACCTCTATCTGCACTGGCAATATATGGGTTATCCTCTTTCTTCTTCTGGAGATCACATGCTGCCAAATTTTCTTCCCCATTCTTCAGTTTCATTTGCACCACGCTCTCTGATTCTTCCACATGCTGTGTCTGCAGTAACAAATCGTGACTCCTCTCCAGAAAGTCTTCATTTTCTCTGATGCAATGCAAGGTTGATAGTTGTGTCTCTAGCCCTTTAACATTTTCTTCCAATATGGAGACCAGCTTCCACATCATACAGATGAAGTCACTTCTATCCTCTGGAAGAAAGACAAACGTGGCACACCTTAGGGAAGTTATATCTTTTGGAGCCGGCAGTTTCCCAGTCAATTCTATTTTTGGAGTGTCTTGTTTTCGTTCACTCACTCCTAGTTGTACTCCCAAATATGTGACTTGCTGGGTTACCATTTGTGCCTTCATTGGATTAACTAAGAATCCTGCAAACTTAATCTTGCACAAGATTTCCTCCAGCCTTTCAAGGTTCTCCTCTCTCGTCATTGAAAAGAGGATGTCATCCACATAGGACAGCACCAGATCCTTGGTTTGGAAGCTGTCTCACATCTTCACAACTTGATGGTGACAAATAGTTGGGGCTTTGTGCAGATGTTGTGGCAGTCTCGTGAATGTATATTGCCTGCTGCCAAAAGTAAAAGCAAATTTATGCTACTCCCTTTTGTCCAATGGAATAGAAAAGCATGTATTAGACAAATCTAACACAGTAAACCACCTTGCTCCAGATGTTACAGCAGCTAGAACGTCATGGAATTTTGCAACAATTGGAGCCAGTCGTGGAGTAACCTTATTCAGCTCTCTGTAATCAACAGTGAGCATCCACGTACGTTAGTGAGACTTGATGACCGGCCAAATAGGTGAATTACAGGGGCTGCATACTTCCATGAGCACACCTTGATGTAACAGGGATCCTATGGTTTCCTTCAAACTGAACTCTGCCTTTTGATCTGCTACACCCCCTAGCTTCTTCAGGGTGTCAATTCCCAAAATCCCTTCATCCTCTAGACTTTGAAGGCCAAATGAGTTTTTAATCTGGTTACCTCTTATACAATTCAGAGGCTTGGTGAAAGGTGCAACATTGCTTTTCCCATTATAACCCTCCAACGATAAGGTCCCTCAAACAGGTAGCTTCTCTTTCATAGAAGTCGAGCTTATGATTGACACTGTGGCGCCCATGTCAAATAACAAATTCTGATTAAATTTCCCAAACTCCCCTATGAACATAGCATTTACCACAGGTCTCCCTCACCTATCCAGTAAGCTAGGTGCCACAGTACTGGGGGGAGATTGGGGAGCTGGGCACCTTCATTGGAGAGTACCACTCTCTGATTCCAAGTTGAGGGCAGTGGCCTTCTTTTCCTGGTGTTGAGCAAGTCTACAGATCAACTCATCCATCTTCAGACCGTCTTATTCTCCCAGAACTCCTACTTCAACAGTCGCTTCCAGATAAAATTTCAGAATAACCTTTCCTCCTCCCTCTAGTTATTGTTGAATCGACCTCTCTCCTGGGCCTGGAATTTGCCACTCTTCACTGGGGCATCCTTATTCTGGGAGCCCTTTGGCTTCACTCTCCTGGAAGTTACCACGGACACCCTCCTCTTCTGTCCATGGTTAGGGAATGCTTCTCAGTGAAGCTTGTACATGTCTCTCAGATGAGCTTCAATCCTCACCAGTGTAGAATCGGGAGCAATCCTTGGATCAGCGCTTCTCGAAATTCTGGAGTATCTACCATAGTCACGCCAGCCATCCTTGCCAGAATCTTCTTCCTCTGGATGTAAGGTTCGGGATGTTCTCCGATCTGTTGTTTATCGACGTAGAATTTCCCAATCAATTTTACACTGTGAAAATAGAAATGATATATTCCCTTCAATAACTGTAGCTTCTTGACTACATTACCTACTTGGAGCTCTCTTGGCAATGAAGAGAACTCCTCCCCAGACATGCATTCCCTGACAAGGGTCTGAGATATCCTCCTTGCTAATGGCAGGCAGCTTGCTAGGTTTAGCCAACCAATCTATTAGGGTCTCTCGATTGAGAGGCCCCAGGGTCTTTCCTATCACTTGGGCCTGCTCCGGAGTGTTAGGCCTTGATCTCTCAGCAGGTCTCCATGGGTCTGGAGGAGACACCGTAACTCACGATAGTTGTAGTTATCGAGCCATGGGTGCCTTTGACCCTATCCCCTCCTGGGGGCCCTGAGTGCCGCAGCTCTCTTCCACTCCCAGGAACAGAACTGTGAAATGGACTCGGTCTTTTTCCCAGACAAAAATGTCCTCCTTGCTCTCTGATCCCTCCTCCTTCGAGTTGGAGTCAGAGCTATGCGAGCACAAAGGAGCCCGCTTCATGGCAGCAATCTCTCCCTTTAGGGCATTAACCTTTCTATTGCAGACAACATGACACGCCTGCTCTCCCTTGGGTTCCTTAATCTTGGCCACCAACTTACGGATAGCTGCCTGTGCTTCCTCTAACTTAATGGAGAACACACGGACCGCTCTGTCCCTCTTCTCTACAACAGAAGATAGGTCTCGGACCTGAGCATTCAGCCCATTGATTTGAGAAGACTGCCTGAGCGTTTTGGTGTTCAACCACTCTAACTTCCCATTCAGATCGCCTACCTCCTTATCCCTCTTCCCCAGTGCCTCACGCAGCTGGGTGATCTCTAGGGTCTGCTTCCCAACACACCCTTCCAACTCCTGGGCTACCTCAGCCAGGCCATAGAGAAGTGCTCCCTTCCTGACTTTCCTAAAAGGCCGGGGACGAGCTCCCATGAACTTTTCCCAACACTTGCACAGATCAGTGTACGCTGTGTTCCCATGCAACAATCCTCCCTCCCGGAGATTTCAGCCCTTTCCAAAATCATTAAGACTCCAGTCCAAACAATTGTTATTTGACTCCTTCTTCCATTCAGACAGGCCGAACTTCTAAGTGCCATTCTTTTCCTTGAGCGCACTGACACTTTCACAAGGGAATTCAGCTCTACCAATCACTTGCCAGTATAGGACTTTCCAACTCTGATGAGCCTTCCCCGGCTCACCTCTGCTTACCACTGCTTTCGGTAGTATAACCGAGGCAATGCCAACCCTTCACAGACTGCACTTGATTTGCCCGCAGGCAAAGTCTCTGCCTCTCTAACTAGACAGCTACTGCTTACCTTAGGTGAAGCCTGGACATTTATGTCCGTGAGCTATAAAAGCCCAGCAGCAATACTGTACACTCTCTCCAGTGGGAGGTTACGTGCTGCACACACTATGGCACAACCTTCAGTTTGCTGTGGTAACACAAGTCACCACCACAGCACCTAGGGTTGCCTAGTAGGGAGGCACGCAAGGCCTCAAAAATCTGGAACACAAGCCAAATGGTTGCGGATACCTGCTCAGTCACATAAGGCCGTTTCCCAGCACGCAAGGCTGCCAGAAGGTGGAGAGAACCCACCTTCAGGGGCACAGAAGGCTCTAAGCTCCCAACACACAGTTGGGTCAAGCAAGCGAAACCACCCCCCTGGGCACAAAAGGCCCTTGCCTTGCACAAGGCTGGCAGAGAGCAGGGAGTCAACCACTCGCAGACACACGCTAGGTCCAAGGCTCCCAATGCAAGACTGGGTTGAAGCAGAGGAAAACCGCTTCCTGGACACACAGTCCTGTGACACCAATCTCCTCTGGAGCCCCAGCCAGAGCCTACTCCAGAGTCCTACCCAAGATGAATGTAATGTCCTCCCGTTCCAAAATGAACCACTGACACTCTGGCCAGCAATACAAGACTCACCCAGCCACACACGGCTTACCGCTCCCTCCTGCGCAGCCAATGGACCGCAGAGGACCACTCGGAGCAAACAATGCTTAAAATCAACAACTGCTGCGGTGTCCTGCTGCAGTCGCCACACGTCACAGGGAGAATATGAAATCTATAAAACACCACTTATTTGCATCTATCAATGAGGCAGTAATTGATTTTAACCAAGGAAGCAGTCTACTTAGGGAATTAAAAACTGGGATTTAGGTTGCTCAGGGGTGAATACAAAAGATAATAAAGCCTCGGACCCTAATGCACCTAAATAACACAAACTCTGATTTTAGTTAGTAAATAAAACAGACATTTTTGCTTCTTCCCACAGGATGCTGAAACACAGATGTTGACAGGCAGAGAAACAGCTGAAGCAGGAACCGGGTCAGGAACACAGGAACCAGAAACACAGGAACAGGTAAGTAGGTTAGTGATGGGATGGTTTCTTCTTCCCAGGAACAACTGGAACACTGTGGAAGGACAGTCTGCCTGCTCTCTAGAGACCTGCCTCACTGGCTGCATTTAGGCAGATACCCCCGCCCAAAGGGACCATTAACCTATATAGTCCCAATCAGACCAATCAGAAGCCAGGATTTTCCTGCTTCTCGGGCCTTGCACACAGCCCTAATCTAGGTACACATGGCACCAAGAGTCACTATTCACAACCCTATTAAGACATTCCACATTTGAAAGTTTGAAAGTACAAAGATCACACCATTTATCAAGATGGACAGTGCCAATACAACTATAGAAGGGGAGGGAAAACAAAAGGAACCATTATGCTCTAACATTTGGGATTCACAGTTCAGACCTCGGCTCCTCTGGGCCTGGAAGTTCAGAGCCCTGACAGCTATGCGCCTGGCCACTCTTAGTCCTGACACTTCTCGGTCTAGAAGTACAGAGCCCCTAGATATCTGGGCTTCGCAGTTCAGACCCTGCCACATCAGGGCCTGGCAGTTCAGAGCCATGACAGCTATTGGCCTGGCCGCTATTAGTCCTGACACTTCTCGGCCTGATAGAACAGAGCCCCAGGACCTTTGGGCCTGGTAGTTCACACTCTTACAAATCTGGGCCCCTCAGTCTTAGTCCTGACACTTTTCGGCCAGGAAGTACATAGCCCCGGGACTCCTGCAATTGGGACTTCAGATACTGCCACATCTGTGCCTGTCAGTTTAGAACCCAGAAACCTATGGGCCTGGCAGTCTTAATCCCGACACTTGTTGGCCTGGCAGTACAGAGCCCCGGGACTTCTGCGCATGACAGTTCAGACCCTGCCACATCTGGGCCTGCAAGCATAGAGCACCAAAACCTAAGGGCCTGGCATTTCTTAGTCCCGACACTTGTGGTCCTGGCAGTACAGAGCCCCTGGACTTCTACGATTGGCAGTTCAGACCCTACGACATCTATGCCTGGCAGTTCTTAGTCCTGACGCTTGTGGGCCTGGCAGTACAGAGCCCCGGGAATTCTGAGCTTGGCAGTTTAAACTGTGCCACAGCCTGGGCTTGGTGTTTTGGAGCCCCGACACCTCTGGGCATGGCCGTCCCTAGTCCCTAAATTACTGGGCCTTGCAGTACAGAGACCCGGGACATATGGGCCTGGCAGTACAGAGCCTCGGGAATATTGGGCTTGGCAGTTCAGACCCTGCCACATCTGGGCCTGCAAGTTCAGAGCCCCAACACCTATGGGCCTGGCATTTCTTAGTCCCGACACTTGTGGGCCTGGTACTACAGAGCCATGGAACTTCTGCGCTTGGAAGTTCAGACACTGCCACA
>VOCO01037972.1:0-20870 GCA_007922225.1 Emydura subglobosa
TAGAAAAACTTAGCAAACTTCCCAGAAAAATTTGACAGGCTTACTCAGATTCTTAACCATTGAATAGCCTTTATTTATTAACTTGCTACCACTACTTAAATTGAATTTTTCTTTTACTGATTCATTTTTTATATAATTATAAACAAAAATTGAATACAATGTGTGATATATCAAGGGCAGAGGGCGGCAGGAGAGTGTGCCTATTTACAAACTAGGGAGGTGGGCGGGCGTTAGCCCGCCCCCCCTTCAAGGCCCCACCCCCAGCCTAGGGGAGGAGCCACCGGACCTAGGATGTAACTGATTACGGGGGACAACAAATGTAAAAACAGGAAAGGGCATGAGGGTCAAAGGTATAAAAGAAGGGAACCGGAAGGGGACACCGTGCAGAGAACCCCAGACAGCGCCCACCGCTCCCGGAAACTGTCCATGGAGCCGGTGGACGCCGCTCAGAAGAACTCTGCCCGGATACGTGAACAGAGAAGAGAACGGAAATAGGCCCCAGAGTCACAGGACGCCTCCCCAGCCAACCTCCCCTCCCTGGTATTGAAGATGGCAACTTTGGCCAGGGCTAGGAGGAGGTTGACGAGGAGGTCCCGCGACTTCGTGGGGCCACGGACGGGGTGTGCGTAAATAAACAAGTGCGGGGAAAAGTGCAGCCAGAACCTCAGCAGGAGCTTCTGGAGGAGCCGGAAGAGGGGCTGCAACCTGGCACACTACAGATACGCGTGCGCCAGGGTCTCCCTCATGCCACAAAAGGGGCAGGTGTTGGGGCGGGGGGTGAACTGCGCCAAGAACACGCCCGTCCTCAAGGCTCCGTGCAGGAGCCGCCAACTGATGTCCCCGGTGGGCCGTGGGGTCAAGATGGCATACAGGCTGGCCCACCGGGGGTCCCCGCCCTCTAGAGGTGGCAGCAGGTCCCGCCACTTGGTGTCGGGGTGGGATGCGAGGGCAGGGAAGTGAAGGGTGTGGAGCACGAGCGTGTAAAGGTGGTTTCTTGGCGCGGTTCGGAAGGGAACCAGCTGCAAACTGTGCAGCCAGCTGGGTGCGTAGGGAGAGGGGGGCTGAGCGGGCCCGCGGGGCCGGGGCCCGATGGAAACTGCCGGAGGGCCGGGGCTGAGGGGCGGGCGGGGAGTACCCTCTCCCAGAACCCGCACGAGGTAGGCATGAGCAGCGGGGGGCAAGGCTGCCCTCACCTCCTGGAGTACGCGCCGGGGGGTACGAAGGGTGGAGAGCCCCATGCGCCGAGCCAGCACGTGGGGATCCACCCAGTCCCCCCGGGCGTAGTCCAGGAGGTCTCCGATATTGGTGACCCCTGCCAGGACCAGCCTCCGTCGCACCGAGGGGGTCTCCGCCACCTGCACACCAAGTGGGGATCAAAGGGGTCCTGGAGGCAGAGACCAGCCTCCAGGTCCGGAGGAGGTCCTGGTAGAAGACCGGCAGCTCAGACCCCTCGGGAAGACCCCTCGGGTGGAGAAAAAAGAGCTGCCGGTCGTATCGGAGGCCTCGGAGGCGGCGGAGGAAGGCGTGCGCCAAGTGGCTCCACGTCGGACTACCTGCACCATAAAGGAGTCTCTGCAGGGCCTGGAGGCGGAAGGTATGGACCTGGCTGCAGATGCAGCCCAGGCCCTGCCCCCCTTCCTCCTGGGGGAGACTCAGAATCCCTGCAGAGACCCAGTGCAGTCCTAGAACTCCAGAACTAGCTTCTGGAGGTAGGCCAGGAAACTCGGGGGCGGGACCAGGGTGTTGAGGCGGTACCAGAGCATGGACAGGACCAGCTGGTTGAGGACCAGCGCCCTCCCCCGAAGGGAGAGGCACCGGAGCAGTCCCGTCCAGCCTCGGAGCCGCCACACCACCCTGTCCGTTAAATCTTGCCAGTTCTCTGCCGGGGAGGGGTGGGTGGCAGAAAGGTAAATGCCCAGATAGAGCAGCGGACCTGCGCTCCACCGGAAGGCTTTAAGCGTGGGTGGGAGGGAGCTCGCCCGCCACCCGGCCCCTACCATCAGGCCAGAGCTCTTGGCCCAGTTGACCCAGGCAGAGGAGGCTGCCGAGTAGACGGCCAGGCAGGCCTCCAACCGCGCCAGGTCGCCCGGGTCCTGGACCACGAGGAGCACGTCGTCGGCGTACGCTGACAAGATCAGCCTTTGCGCTGGCTCATGGAGCACCAAACCTGTCATCCTCCGACGGAGGAGAAAGAGGAAGGGCTCAATGGCCAGGGCATACAGCTGGCCCGACAGTGGACAGCCTTGGCGCACTCCACGCCCGAAGCTGACCGGTTCGGTCAGCGTCCAGTTGAGCTTGACCAGGCACTCCGCAGAGGCGTACAACACCCGGAGAAAACCCACAAAGCGGGGCCCAAAGCCGAACGCCCGCAGGGTGCCCAGGAGATACCCGTGGTCCATCCTGTCGAACGCCTTCTCCTGATCCAGGGACAGGAGGGCGAACGACAGACCATCCCTACACCCAAGATCTAGGAGATCCCGGACCAAATACAGGTTGTCGAAGATGGTGCAGCCTGGGATGGTGTAGGCCTGGTCAGGATGGACCACGTCCTGCAGCACGGACCCCAGCCTCAGGGAGACGGCCTTGGCCACGATTTTGTAGTCCGTGCAGAGGAGCGAGATGGGATGCCAGTTCCGGAGGTCGCGGAGGTCCCCCTTCTTGGGCAGCAGGGCGAGCATGGCCCGCCTACACGACAGGGGGGAGCTCTCCGCTGGCCTCGGACTCGGCCCAGACGATGGAAAGGTCCGGGCCTCGGACGTCCCAAAACACGCGGTAGAACTCCACGGTCAGCCCGTCCATGCCCGGGGATTTGTTGGTGGGCATGAGGCGGAGGGCTTCCGAGAACTCGGCCAGAGTGAGAGGGAGCTCCAGCTGGTCCCGGTCGCCCGTGCCGACTGTGGGAAGTTCGTTCCAGAGCATCCTGCGGGCGGCGGGTGGATCCGGGGAGAAGAGGTCGGCGTAGAAGGTCCGGGCCCTTCCACGCATCTCCACCGGATCCGTCAGGGGGGCGCCGTCCCCTGCCAGAAGGCAGGAGATGTGCTTCCGGGCCCCCTGTCGTTTCTCCAGGGCGTAGAAGAAGCGGGAGCCGCGGTCCATCTCCCGAAGGAGACGGATGCGGGATCGAACGAAGGCACCCCGAGCCCGAAGGTCTTCGAGGGCCCGGAGCTCCTCCCGCTTCTCCCGGCACGCTCCACAGAGGGATGGATCCTCAGGGCTGGCAGCCAGACGCCTCTCGAGCGCTAAGACCTCCCGCTCCAACTGCTCTATCCCCGCATCCCTCCGCCGGCTGGCCCCCCGAGTGTAGTCGCGGCAGAAGAGCCGGGCGCGCACCTTCCCCATGTCCCACCAGCGCCACGCCGAGGGAAAGGCGCGCCTCTGCCCCCGCCAGGCCAGCCAGAACTCCCAGAAGGACGCCACGAAGCCCACGTCCTCCAGCAGGCTGTTGTTAAAATGCCAGTAGGCCGGCCCCAGCCTCTCTGCCGCCAGAGAGGCTGTCACGGTCATCAGGTGGTGATCCGAGAACGGGGCCAGCCGTACGCTGGAGGAGTGGGCCCGCGAGAGATGGTGTCGGGAAAAATAGATACTGTCCAACCGGGAGTGGCTCGACCGCTCTTCCCCCACCCGGACAAAGGTGAAGGTGACGGTGTCGTCCGGGTGGTGATCCCGCCAGACATCCACCAGGGAGTGGCTGTCTACGATCTCCCGGAGGACGTCGGCGGCAGCCTGGCACTGCTCGGTCCCCATGCGGTCCCACTCCTCGAGGGTGGTGTTAAAGTCCCTGCCCCAGACCAGGCACTCGCGAGGATCCAGTGCACCGAGGAAGGCGGCCGCCTTCTGAAAGAACCGCACCCGCTCCGGGCCCGCATTCGGGGCATAGACGTTGACGAGATTCAACGGCAGCCCCTCCATGCGGACCCGGAGGTGCAGCAGGTGGCCCGGCATGACCTCGGTGATCCCCAGCACCTCGGGCTGCAGGGTGGGGGAGAACAGGGTGGCCACTCCACCCGCGCGGGTGGAGAGATGACTCAGGTACACCCCGTCTCCCCACTCCAGCCGCCAGTTGGCCTCAGCGGCTGGGTCCGTGTGGGTCTCCTGCAGGAACGCCATGGAGTACCCCCCCTCCCGAAGGAAGGAGAGCACTTGTGTCCTGCGGAGACCCGTCCTGCAGCCCCTGGTGTTCAAAGTAGCGAAAACGACAGGCGTCATGAGGAGGGCTGGGGGGATCCTCGCGGCCATGAACGTCAGCGGTTCTCGCTGGGCTCCGCAGCACACCGTGACTGTTCCCGAAGGCCATCAGGGCGTCACGGAAGCTGCGGGCCTGCTGATAGGCCGCGGCGTCCTGCCGCCCGGTCCCTTTCCCCTCCTTCAACGTGGTCCTCACGGCCCGGAGGACGCGGTGGAAGTCCCCCCAGCGCTGCAGCGCGAGCTGCACCCGGTTCCGGGCACCACGGGAGTCTCGGAGGAAGGTGTGCAGCTCCTCGCGCAGCGCCTCGGGGGGTTCGTCCTCCAGCCTGGCCCCTGCAGTGGCCCCGCTGCCGGACGGGGCAGATGACGGGGGCAGCGGCAGAGGGAAGACAGCAGCCCCTATAGGGCTGGGAGTGGCAAAAACAAAAGCCGCCTCCTGGGAGCTCTCCAAGGGGAAGGAGACAACTCCAGGGGCGGCGGGGGCACAGGCAGCAGGGGGAGGGAGGGAGGATTCGGGAGCGGAAGGTGGAGGAGGGACGGGATCAAGGAGAAGGGGAGGAATTGAGATAGGGGGAGGGTCGTTGGAAGGGACAGGGGGAGGAACAGGGTCAGGATTGATTACGGTGTCCGCAGCGGCTAGGCCAGCGGGGCGTGGTGCCTCTGGAGTGGGGCCGGGAGCTGGAGGGTCAGGCAAGGCAGGGTGGATGGCCTCGGGGTCGGGCATAGGAGCCGCACCATCGGTGGCTCTGCACTCCTGGGGCGGGAGGACTGGGTCGGCGGGCGGCCATCTTCTGGTAGAAGGCGGGGAGGCCAGCTGCCCGGGGCCGGACTGGTCAGCCCCAGCCATCGCCCCGAGGGGTGCAGGGGCCTCAGCGGAGGCGGCACTATCTACCAGGGTGGGGGAAGGGTCTGGGACAGTCTGGGGTACAGGAGCGGGGTCATCAGCTGGGGAAGGGAGGGAAGGGAAAGGGGAGGGCGACTGGGGGCTGTCCTCGGTCAAACCCTCCAGACGGGAGGGTTCGTCCATCCCCGGACACGCCGGGGTTAAGCCCAAGGTGTCTATCTCCTCCATAAGGGAGGAGAAGTCTCCCCCCGCCACCATGAGGTCCCCCTCGGCAGGGACCGAGGAGGAAGCAGCCTCAGCACCGGTGGAGGGTGCGAGGGGCATGGGGGCAGAGGGGCATCCGGCCGGGGACTCCTCTAGAAGGGATTCTAGGAGGGAGATGGTACCACCCACAGCTGCCGCTGCAGTCTCCTCAGCCGGTGCCACCCACCGGGCCCCGGCAGGGGGCGCGGCGGAAGGCCCGGGTCCTGCAGCTCCCTTACAAGATTTGCAGGGGCGCTCACCGTCCTCGGTGACGAGGGGGAGGGGGTGCCAGGTCCCAGCCTTACGCTTGCCGCACTTACCCTGCACGGGCACCCAGTCCTCCGAGGTGGAGGGCTGCGGGGTGGGGGCAGGGCCAGGGGGCAAGAACGCAGGGGACGGGGTATGGGAAAGCGGAGGTGGGGTAGCAGGGGGAGGAAAAGCCTCTCGCTGGGGCGAGCCGTCTCCAGTGCCCGCCAAAGGCGGCCCTGGCTCCCTCTCCCCCGCAGGCCCCGCCGGACTGCTCCGGGCGTCAGTGGGGCCCGCCCGCTCGTCTGGGCACACCGGGGGAGGCACCCCGGGGCCCGAGCGGAGGTGGCAGGTGATGGAGGAGAGGCAGCCACAGGGACTGCACGGCTGAGGGGGGCGCCGCCGTTGGCCTGGCCGGCACCACCCTGGGTCCTGGGGGTCCCGGGCTCCCTGCTTTGCTGGGCCAGGGGGCAGTCCCTCCGGACGTGCCCCGTGGCCCGGCAGAGGAAGCACCGGGTCTCACCTGCACTGTAATGCACCCTGTACTGGGCCCCTTGATGGGGCACCAGGAACGACCCCTCTAGCGCCTCTCCGCCATGCGCTGCCGGAGGCAGCTGGAGCTGCACCCGCCGGCGGAAGGAGAGGACATGGCGGAGGGCGGGGTCCTTGCAGCCGAGGGGAAGTGGGCAGATGGTAGAGATGGGCTTCCCCAGGGCACAGAGGAAAGGCAGAAGGGCGGCGTTGGGGAGGAAGGGCGGAACGGAGGTGAGGACCACCCGCACGCCCAGGTCTTCCAGGGGCTCCACGGGGACGTGGACACCCCCTACTGCCAGGCCCGTCACCACCGCCTCCTGGGCGGCGGCCTCCGATGCCAGGAAGAAGACCACATTCCCGTACATCTTGGAGGCCGCCACCACGGCCGTGGGCCCCACCACCCGCGCCAACGCCCGCACGTAGGTCTCTACGTGGGGCGAGGCAGGCACCAGGAGGCAGCGGACCCCATGCCTCCTGGTAAGGGTGGGGAAGGGGCCCCGGCCTCCAGGGATGGTGCTGGAGGCAGCGGTCAGGCCAGATAACGCGGCGGCAGCGGGCGGAGGACCCGCAGCGACCTGGGCGTACACCCTGGGAGCGGCGCCGCCCCCAGAGCTGGTGGAGGGAACAGCGGGGGAAAGGACAGCGGGGGAGAGGGGAGCAGGCCTCACCACGGGCGGGGGCGCCGGCCGGGCAGGGCCTTTGCCCTTTTTCTTCCCCTGGCCCTTCTTCCCGGCCGAGGGCGCACCCCCCTGAGTTTCAGGGGGGGCAGGAGCTGAAGCAGCGTCAGAGTCCCTAGAGTCCCTTCCCGGGGCATCCACCGCCAGAGCCCCGGGCCCGACGGCCGGTGGCCCGGTAGGGGTGGCAGGGGTAGACGCCTTGGGCGGGAGGGGGGGTTCGGGGCAAAAGGCAGGGGCGTCTAGGGAGGGGGTCCCGGCCCCAGACACACACGCCATCCGGGGGAAGGTAGGACCGCAGCGGGGAGGGTAGGAAGTAAGGGAGGGCATGGGAGCAAGCTTGGAGGGACAGGGGAGGGTAAGGGAGACGGGAGGAGGAGGGGAGAGGAGGCGGGTGGGGTAGGGGAGGGGGAGGTGGACCGCTCCTCCCCGCTAGGCTGAAAGCAGGGCAGGAGGGCACCAGAACAAAGGGGTATGGGGTGGGGGGAATCCAGGCAGGGGCGCAAGGAACACACTCACCAGCCCAGGTGGAAGCACCGGCTCCTCCGGCTGCACTGGGAGCAAGGCTATGTCAACTCGGGGGGGAGGGTGCAGTGTGTGGGGGGGAAACAAAAATGGGGGGGTCAGGGAAAGGGGGCCATGAGCACCACAGGGCAGGAGTCCTGGGCCAGGGCAGAGGGGTAGCTGCAGCAGAAGGGAGGGGGAAAAGGGGCCAAAGCAGGGCTGGAAAGGCCCAGTGGCAAGCCCACTGAGCCTGGACGGGGCAGGGAGCAAGCCAAGGCAGGGCCAGGGAAAACAACCCGACCAGGGGTAGAGAAAACAAACAAACAACCAAGGACCAGGGACAGGGGCAGGGCAATCCAAAGAAACAAACAAACCAAGAGCAGGGGCAGGGGCAGGGGCAGGGGCAGGGGAGACAAACAAACAAAGCAGGGAGGAGGCTACAGGGTGGGGAGAGCTGCAGAGGAAGCAGGGAGGGGAGGGAGGGGGAAGGGAAGGGGCAGGGGTGCCCCAAAGGCTGGGGCCAGGGCAAGCAGGGGAAGGGTGCTCACGGCAGCAGCAGTAGTAGGGGAAGTAGCAAGCCCCCACAGCCAGTTGGGGGGCAAACAAGCAGGGCTCCCAAGGGGAAAAAAGAGGGGCAGTAGCAGCAGCTCCCCAACAGCAGGAGAGTGTGTGAAGGGAGGTATATCAGCCCCAGGATGATCAGGGGTTTATTCCCTGCAGCCTAATTGGAGTCATGAGGGGGCAATTAGGAGCCAGCTGAGGCCAATTAGGGATCAGCCAGGTGCTCCATAAAAGGGCTCCGCCCCCCAAACACACAGTGCACAAGTTGGAGGGAGCAGAGGTGTTGTGTTGTGCGGGGCGGGGCGGGGCGGGGCGAGGCGAGGCGAGGCGAGGCGAGGCAGCAGACTGAAGTAGCAGAGTGTGGGAGAGCGGAGGAACCCCGAAAGGAGGTACTGAGCCCAGCCAGGGGCGGCAAGAACATAGGGCCTGAGAGGCCAGAAGGACTGAGGGGGGAAAGTAGCCCAGGGGAAGAGGCTGCAGCTCAAACAATACAGAGCCAGCAGTATACCGCTGTGGTTCAAGCCCCTGATGAAAACCCAGATGCCTTTTATGTGCGGCTTTGTGAAGGGGCAACTCGATATGCCCAGCTTAACCCTGATGATGCAAAGGATTGTAAGGCTATTGCTGCAGCATTTGTAAATCAGTCAGCTAATGATATACGGAATTATTTTCACAAATCTTGTCCAGGATGGAACGGAAAAAGCATGACAGAAATCAGGGAGATTGCCACATATGTGTTTGAAGGACGAAAGGTAAAGGAACAATTGAAAGAAGGGAAGAGAAAACAGGATGAGCTCAAGCTGTTAGCTGTGACTATGCAAAATGCAATGTTGACCCAGAGAGGGAGAGGAGGATATTTCCTTAGAGGCAGAGGCAGAGGCAGAGCAAGAGGAAGGGTGGGGGGGGCAAGCTGCAAATACAAGAGAAACGCCAGTATGTTTTTGGTGCAAGCTGCCAGGACATTTTAAGCGAGATTGTCCAACTCGCCTAGCTTCGGAAGCTAATGCCTACACTGCCATGCCAGCTCCATACAGCTCATCATACCAGCAAGGGGTACCCCCACCTCCTCCTCCACCTCCCTCTGGCGGGCAGCCAATTATGCCTGACCAGGGATACTCTTATTCACAATGACGTTTAAAGGAAAACCTCGAGCTCCAGGATGCTGAAAGTGCATGTGATGATAATTTGTGTTGTTTAAATATACCTGTGTGTTATAAAAAGGGGGGAGAACCACATGTAACCATAACTGTGGAGAATGTAAATTATGAATGTTTAATTGATACAGGGGCAACAAAGTCAGTTCTGGCGGTAGATGCAAATGTAGCAGGGTACAAACTTGATGGGAATGAAGCTATAGTGGGGGTGGGGGGAACAGTTATGCAAGTTCCTAAGACTGTGCCAGCATTAGTTACTGCGGGACCTTTAACTGTGGAACATCAGTTTTTGTTGACCGATTCCTCTCCAGTTAATTTGTTGGGGAGGGATTTGCTGTGTAAATTGAAGGCCACTTTGCATTGTGATTCCTCTGGTGCTGTGAAATTAGATATGCCCCTAGACGAGTTGGAGAATTTTGTGATGGTATGTAGGGCTGGAGACAGGAAATTAACTTTGCCTAAAGAATTACAGAGCCTGCCTGATTCCCTGTGGGGATGGAATACTACTGATGTTGGACTCCTTTGATCAGCACTGCCAGTAACTATACAGGTAAAACCTGGACCCCCACCTGCTGTGGCTTAGTACCCAATTTCTAAAGAGGCAGAGAAGGGCTTGGAGCCCTTAATTGATGCTTACCTGGAACAAGGAATTTTAAGGCCTTGTATTTCACCTTGTAACACTCCGATTTTTCCAGTTAAAAAACCTAAGCTAGATGACCAAGGAAATCCTGTGTACAGATTTGTTCAGGACTTAAGAGCAATAAATGCCTATGTCATTCCACGACATGTAGTCGTGCCCAATCCTGCCACCATTGTGACTACTGTTCCAGCCGAGTCATGTTGTTATTCTGTTATTGATTTGTGTGCAGCATTTTTCAGCATTCCGATAGATGAGGCTCCCCAGTACCTGTTCGCCTTTACCTGGAGGGGGCATCAACTCACCTGGTCAAGACTGCCTATGGGTTATGTCGAAAGCCCCACCCTCTTTTCCCAGATCCTACGACAAGATCTGGCATCTATTTTTTATCAGAAGAATCTACACTAGTTCAATATGTGGATGAATTGCTTGTTGCATCCTCGTCTGAAGCAGCATGTAGACTGGATACTGTCACACTTCTGGCTGCATTGGCACTGAAGGGTCACAAGGTGTCACCACATAAACTACAATTCTGTTTAACAGAAGTGGAATACTTGGGTCATATTTTTGGACCAGGGGTAAGGAAGCTTTCTCCTAAGCGGATCCAAGCTATACAAAATATGCCTCTCCCACGCACCAAGAAACAGGTAAGAGCTATTTTGGGGGCCGCAGGTTTCTGCAGACCCTGGATTCCTGCTTTTGGGGAACTTGTGAAACCTTTAGTTGAGTTAACCAAAGCCTCTGTCCCAGAGCCTCTTGAAGAGACTGCTGAACTGAAATTAACTATTCATAAGCTAAAGCGTGTGTTAAGTGAAGCTCCAGCCTGGGGACTCCCTGATTACAGAAAGCCATTCCAATTGTTTGTGCACGAACGAGGGGGGGTGGCCTCTGGAATCCTAACCCAGAGTTTCGGCTCCAGAAGACGACCAGTAGCTTATTACTCTGCCCAGCTAGATCCAGTAGCCAAAGGAGCTGTGGGTTGTTTAAGAGCTGTTGCAGCCACAGCAGCGATGATTACAAAGAGTAAAGATCTTGTGTTGGGCTATCCTTTGACTGTATTTGTGCCTCATGAGGTGGAAGCCCTTATGACACGAGAGAAGACCCAAGCATTCTCCCACCAACGAATTGCCCAGTATGAAGTGATTTTACTGGCAGCAGAAAACATCACTCTTCAAAGGTGTTCCATATTAAGTCCAGCAACACTATTACCAGAACCTGACCTGATAGAAGAGCCCCATGATTGCTGCAAGGTGGTAGATGTGGTTGAGCAGCCACGATCAGATTTAACAGATGTACCTCTTTCTAATCCAGATCAGATTTTATTTACAGATGGCTCCTCATTTATGCGGGAGGGTCACCGATATACCGGAGCAGCAGTGACCTCCCTATTCGTAGTGCTGTGGGCGGAACCACTACCAGCGTCACTCAGCGCCCAGGCAGCAGAGCTAGTAGCACTAGCTAAGGCGTGTGAGTTAAGCAAGGATTTAGCTGTCAATATTTATACTGACTCTAAATATGCCTTTGGAATTTGCCATGCTGTAGGAGCCTTATGGAAGCAGTGAGGGTTTCTCACTTCTACAGGGAGTAAAATTGCTAATGCCAAACAGGTTGAAGACTTGCTGAATGCCATTATGTTACCCAGAGAAATTGCAGTCATGCACTGTGCAGCTCACACCAATGCTACGGATGACATCAGCCAAGGGAATAGACAAGCCAACTACGCAGCCAAGGAAGCAGCTCTACAGCCACTGCCCCTGAGTGTGTCTGCTCCAGTGTTCGTGCCAGGATTACAAGAGAAGGAAATAGCAAATGCCATAACTGCAGAAGAGAGCCCGGTGGGTAAGGCTTTATGAGGCAGTGGAAAAGGAGGGATTATGGTGGACTCCCCAAGGTAAGCCCATTTTACCTTTTCTTTTGTTAAGATCCATGTGCCAGCAGATTCATAGCCAGGGGCACTATGGGGCGGCAGCCATCGCAGATACCATCCTGCGTACATGGTTTGCTCCTGGAGTCCATCAGGTAGCAAAAAGGGTAACCCAATCCTGCCTCACTTGCAAAACCTTTAATGCAGTATCCCGGAAAGATCTAAAAGAAGGTGCCCAGCCATGGACAGTTTTACCATTTGAAAACTTGCAATTGGATTTTATTTCCTTGCCAGCCTGTCAAGGTTACAAATATGTGCTGGTGATTGTTGATCAGTTAACCCACTGGGTTGAAGCTACTCCTGCCAGAAGTGCAACTGCAACTGTTGTAAGAAATTTTTTGTTAAAGGAGATCATCCCTAGGTTCGGGCTCCCTCAAGTGGTTAACTCTGACCAAGGCAGTCATTTTACTGAAGAAACCCTGAACGAGGTGTATGCAGCTTTTGGAATTACCAGGAAACTACACACCCCATACCATCCGCAAAGTTCGGGACAGGTGGAAAGGGTAAACCGGGAAATAAAAACCCTATTGGGAAAACTTTGTCGTGAATCACAATTAAAGTGGCCCCAGGTCCTACCTATTGTTTTGTTTCAATTAAGAAATAGGCCAAGGAAAGATATTGGTCTTAGCCCATATGAAATGTTGTTTGGGCATCCCCCTACTATGGCAAAACAATTTCAGTTTCTTACTAGAACTCTTATGGGAGGGGATCACCAATTATATGAGTATGTGAAATCCTTGCGTAAGCATTTTTTACTCTTACAGAAAGCAGGAGCTCTACTCCAGCCAGTTCCCCTGGATTGTGAGGTGCATCCTTACCAACCTGGTGCCCACGTGTGGATAAAGACTCCCAGACGTTCCAGTCCCTTAACGCCAGTTTGGGAAGGACCATTCCAGGTGCTGCTAACTACCCCTATAGCAGTAAAGGTTGCAGAAAAGTCCTCCTGGATCCACCATTCCCAAGTGAAGCCAGCAGTATATGATGACAGTACCCCGGCTGTGGTACCACCTCTGAAGCTAACCCGACAGCCAGACTCTAATGCATGGACTATTGCTCTATTTACTGAACCAACCTAGAATGTGTTTATTGAGCTAAAATACTACTGAGTTTTTTTTGTTTTGTTTGTATAATCACTGGGCTTATTACTGACATTTCATTTTTGGGCTGGAAAATAGAGAAAATGGTGAAAGTCCAGGGTTTTGAGACCTTTGCCTCCCCTCTGGTTTTCACCCTTTGTTATTTTTGGCTGATTACAGGGCATGGGAGCTCCACCCCAGACTCCACCCCAGATACCCCTTATCAAACCCGGATCCATCCTTCCCATAACAATTGGTGGGTAGAAATGGCTCGTACTGCTTTAAATTCCACTGCGTTTTGTATGACGGGGGGAGATAATGTAGGGTCATCTTTGACCACTTGTTTTATTGGGGTAGCCTGTAATTTTTCCAATATTCATGCCTATACCCAATTAACCGATTACAACAATTCTACCTGGGTAGTGGGAGACCTACCCCGATGGGGATCCATTCTTAAGCCCCAGCCACACTGGACCAATGCCCATCGACTCACCTTTCAGTTACATAATTTAACTCGAGCCCATGACTGTATTCAATTTGTTAATTGTACTAAGAAGTGTGTTAATGTGACCACTACTAAAGAATTAGAATGTAGTAGTGTTAGTTATAGTAGCTATTTTATCACTTCCCTTTATTTACCTAAGGGGTGGTTTTTATTTTGTGGTTTAACTGCTTATACTTATGTTCCTGCCAACGCCACTGGGGGTCCCTGTGCTATAGGCCGAGTAACTTCTGCCTTGGCAGTGTTGCCCCATAACCGTTTCTATCGCTCTCGCCTACGGCGTACCCTGCAGCAGTTGGGTCCTGACTGTGATGATTCAGTTAATTTGCTTTCTAAAGCTGAGGCCATTTCCCTAGCTACATCCTTAGTGGGCGTCCCTGAACTTACTGTTATTAATTACAAGGAAATATCCAAGGTGGCATGTGCCTTAGTAAAGTCTATTAATTTAACCTCCACTTTAATTCAAGCCATGGCTGAGGATTTACAAGACGTTCGCCATGCCACCCTGCAAAATCGGCTTGCAATAGATTATCTTTTGTTACGTCATAATCATGGATGCCAAGAATTCCAAGGAATGTGTTGCTTTAATTTATCAGACCATAGTTCATTGATTGAAAAACGTCTAGCTGATCTTCACCATTTAGCAGAAAAAATCAAGCAATCTGATGGTAAATTTGATTTGTGGGGTTGGGTAACTGCTTGGTTACCAGATATGCAATGGCTTAAGTCTTTGTTTTTTACAGTGTTTTGTTTGTTGTAATTTGTATTTTTGGATGTTGTTTTTTTCAATGCTTAGGTAATTTGCCCTTTGTGTGTTCTGCTTTTACCAGAGTTGTAAAACCTAGCGCCCCTGCCCTGCAAATGTTGACTCAGGTTGACATTGTTGCACTTAAACAAAGAGTAGATCAAGCTTTTATTAGTGAGCCAAACTGGTGATACAGTATGGCTCAAAGGGGGGATTGAAAGAAAATAATTGTTTGCTTGACCACAGTTACTCCATTTTGTTGTTTTTAGTGTTCTGCTTTCTGTTGAAATTACCCTCCCGCTCCTCTTTAATATGTTTATGGTGCTTCTCCCTGCCAAGGTCAGAGAGAAAGATTAACAGAAGAAATGAGGAGCCAGTGATAAGTATTTTTTGTTTTCTCTTCAATTTAGAGAAATTGTCTAGACACTGTTGATAGATAAGTTGAAACCTTTTGCCCTTATTTTTTATGTTATGCATATGTTTATAGTTAGAAGAAGTAGAAAGTGTAACGTTAATAGTAATAACAATAATAATCTGAGTGTACCAATAAGCATTAAGAATTTATGCATATGTAATTTCTTTGTTTATGTTTGTATAAATATGCAAGAGAGCATGCCTTCAGGGTCTCACACTGATCACTTGTTGGGAAGTGTCCGACCTCTGCAGAAATAAAACTTGGAGACTGCCCAAATACCTGCTTAGATCTCTTTTTTTTATCTGGTGCAGGGTAAACGAACCTCATTTGGAATATTTTTCCAACACCCCCAACAGGAGCAAAGCATGAGATCCACTAGAGGGGAGCCGGCCATCGGCCACAAATGATTAAATTTTAGACACAACACTTAATACAACAACTAGTAACTTAAATTATTTTACTACAGATCTTGTTCCCTTATTCTTACAAACTTTCAAAACACATATAAAACTAAAAAAAAACAACTAACAATTATAAAGCATGTACAAAAAGCAGTTATTTTAACAGTTACAATCACAATCACTGTTGGACTACAAGTAGAATTATTGCTAGTTTTACATTCACATTCACTACTCACCACATACAGAGATGAACTCAGCTGCAGCAAAACAACAAATATTTTATGACCTGGTCTTTTATTTTAGAGCTCTATTTTTTATTTAGGTGGAACCTCTATCGTATTCGCACCTAGGGTATTTCCATCTAGGTGGAATCTCTATCGTATTCACACGCAGGTTATCATCCTCAGGACAAGTCCCAATGGGTATCAGCCCAATTACCTGACTAATATAGAGACAAATGGGCCAGAGAGAGGCAGGATGGTTGATCAGACCCTCTTGCAGGCACGATTCTTGTGTACCCCTTGGGGAGTCTCAGTGGTCCTCATGACTAGGCTCTCTGATTTTTGCTTTGTCGGACAACCCTTTTATCTCCACTCCAGCCTAGGCGTCTGCCAAACCAATTATGGGCATTTTCTACATCACTTTGTCGGTCCCTCCTTGAGAAATCCCTAGGTCAGAAGTTCATTCTTGACCAGGTGTAACTTAACAAATAAAAGTTGCAGCGACTGCAAACTTCCAAATTTGGGCCTGGAAACTGCTGTGCTTGCAAGTTCCCCGTATTTTGAGTTCAACCGGTCACTTTTCAGTCAGGGTTTTGCTGCCCCCGAGTTTTCCTCCCCAGGTGGCTTACAATTTCTACCTCCTTATCTATTACACAAGATTAACGACTTCCCTTTATCTACTACAAAAATAACTAGGAACAATTATAGAAACAGATGGTCACAAAAAGCAGGGTTACTTACCAGTAACTGCTGTTCTTCGAGATGTGTTGCTCATATTCATTCCAGTATAGGTGTGTGCGCGCCCCGTGCACAGATTCCCAGAACTTTTTTTCCCTTAGCTAGCTCTGTAGGGTCGGCTCAGGTGCCCCCTGGAGTACCGCGCTCATGCCGCGGTACATAGGGTGCCGCCGACCCCACGGGCCCTCAGTCCCTTCTTTCTGCCGACTCCGACAGTGGGGACGGAGGGCGGGTGTGGAATGAATATGAGCAACACATCTCAAAGAACAACAGTTACTGGTAAGTAACCCTGTTTTCTATCTTCGAGTGATTGCTCATATCCATTCCAATATAGGTGATTAAATAGCCATACCTTGGAGGTGGGTAGGAGTCAATGGTGAGCTTCTCGCATCAGCACGGCCCTGCCGAAGCCTGCGTCCTCTCTTGCCTGCTGCACTATGGCGTAATGGGACGTGAAGGTGTGGACCGACGACCAGGTCGCTGCTCTGCAGATGTCCTGCAGGGGCACTCTTCCCAGGAAGGCCGCCGATGAAGCCTGGGCTCTGGTTGAGTGTGCTGTCACAGCTCCTGGAAGCGGCACCTTCGCCCGCTTGTAGCAGGTTTTAATACAGGCGGTGATCCAGGTGGAGATGCGCTGGGTGGAGACAGGTGAGCCCTTCATCCAGTCCACCACTGCCACGAACAGCTGCGTTGATTTCCGGAATGGCCTGGTCTGCTCGATGTAGAAGGCCATGGCTCGTGTGACGTCCAGCGAGTGCCATCTCCGCTCCTCTTCTGAACCGTGTGGTTTGGGAAAGAACACGGGGAGGAAGATATTCTGGTTATAGTGGAACTGAGACACCACCTTAGGCAGGAAGGCTGGGTGGGGTCTCAGTCAGCCCTTATCTTTATAAAAGACTGTGTAGGGGGGCTCCAAGGTTAAAGCTCTGAGCTCGGAGACCCTCCTAGCTGATGTAACGGCCACCAGGAAGGCTACTTTCCACGATAGGACGAGCAGTGGGCATGTAGCCATGGGCTCGAAGAGGGGTCCTGTCAACATGGCAAGGACCAGGTTTAGATCCCAGGGAGGCACCGGGTCACGGACCTGGGGTTACAGCCTCTCCACCCCCTTGAGGAACCTAACTGACAAGGGGTGGGAGAACAAGGAACCCCCTTCCATCGGCTGGTGAAAAGCCGAGATAGCTGCCAGGTGCACTTTCAAGGAAGCCAGTGCTGAACCCTGGAGCTTCAGGTGGAGCAGGTACTCCAACATCGCCTGAATGGGCGAACCAGATGGTGGGATACCCCGGGACTCCGCCCAACAGGTAAAGTGCTTCCATTTGGCCCAGTACACAACCTGAGTGGAAGGTTTTCTGCTGCCCAGCAGAATCTGTTGGACCTGCGTCAAGCAGGCTCTCTTTCCCTCCGTCAGCCACAGAGTCTCCATGCTGTCAGGTGCAGGGAGTCCAGGTCCGGGTGCAGCAGGCGACCCTGGTCCTGTGAGAGCAGGTCGTAACGCCTCAGGAACGGAATTGGCGTGTTGATGGACAGGTCGAGCAGCATGCTGTACTAGTGCTGCCGCGGCCAGGCTGGTGCAATCAGTATCATGTCTGCTCTTTATTTTCAAAAGGACCTTGGGCAGGAGCGGAATGGGGGGAAATGCATACAGGAGGGTCCCCTTCCAGTCTAGAAGGAACGCATCGGAGAGGGAGCCTGGCTCATGACCCCAGAGCGAGCAGAACCTCGGGCACTTCCTGTTCTAGGATGACGCGAACAGATCCAGTTAGGGAACCCCCACTCCTGGAAGACTGAAGTCACCACCTCCGGGTACAGTGACCAGTCGTGGCGGGGTAAGAACGACCTGATGAGGCGGTCCACCTCGTTGTTCCTGACCCCTGGGAGGTGAAAAATCATGCCTCACAGTGAAGTCCCAAAGACGAATAGCCTACTGGCAAAGAGCTGAGAAGCGTGCCCCCCCCCGTCTGTTTATATAAAACATGGCCGCCGTGTTGTCTGTAAGGACCTGAACCATCCTGCCCCTCAGGAAATTGATGAAGACCTTGCAGGCCAAGCGGACTGCCCTGAGCTCTCTGACATTTATATGGAGAGCCTTCTCATCTGGTGACCATAGTCCCTGGGTCCTCAGGTCCTTGCTGATGTGGGCCCCCCAACCCTCGTCTGAGGCGTCCGTTATCAGAGTCACTGAGGGAGCCAAGTCTCTGAAGGGACGTCCCTCATAACCTCCCCGGGGTCCCTCCACCAGTCCAGGCAGGACAATACCTGGGCAGGAACTGTGACCACTTTGTTCAGCTGGTGTCTGGCCGGTGTATAGACTGAGGCCAGCCACCCTTGGAGAGGCCTGAGCTTGAGGCGAGCCAGCCTCACCACATAAGTACATGCCGCCATGTGTCCCAACAGCTGAAGGCAGTGCCTGGCTGTCGTCATGGGGGACCTGTGCAGATCGCTGATTATAGCAGTCATGGTCTCGAACTGAGTCTGAGGGAGGAAGGCTCTGGCCTGGGTGGCATCCAAGGTGGCCCCTATGAACTCTATGTAGTGCACCGGGGTGAGAGTAGACTTCTGCTCGTTGATGAGCAGCCCCAGTCTGGTGCATGTGGCGCAGGTAAGAGCCAGGCTGTTCCTCACATAGGCCCTGGACTTGCCCCGGATCAGCCAGTCGTCCAAGTAAGGGAATATCTGAACCCCTCTGCGGCGCAGATGGGCCACTACCACTGCCATGCATTTTATAAACACCCTTGGTGCGGATGAAAGGCCAAAGGGTAGGGCTGAAAACTGGTAGTGGCATCCAGCTACCATAAACCTTAAGAATTTTCTGTGACCTAGAAGGATAGTGATATGAAAGTACGCGTCCTTCAGGTCGAGGGCGGCATACCAGTCCCCTGGATGTAGGGCGGGAATGATGGAAGCTAGGGAAACCATATGGAACCTGGTGTGCCTGACAAACTTGTTCAGACAGCGGAGGTCCAGAATTGGCCTCAGAGCCCCCTTGGCCTTGGGGATTAGGAAGTACCGTGAGTAGAATCCCCTTCCCCGTTCCTGTGAAGGAACCTCCTCTACCGCACCGAGCATGAGGAGGGAGTTGACCTCCTCTATGAGGAGTTGGTCGTGAGAGGGGTCCCTGAAGAGGGACTGGGTAGGGGGAGAGTTTGGGGGGAAGACTGTAAATTGTAAGGCATAGCCCTTGAGGATTATGCCAAGGACCCATTGGTCCATGGTAATGGCTTCCCATTCGGCATGGTATGGCCGAAGCCTGTGGGTAAATAACTCGGAGCGATCCAGTGGGAAAGGAGGAGTGCCACCCTCGTGCACCCCGTCAAAATCTTTTATTGGCTGTATTGTCCTTGTTTGGGCCTTGCTGAGACCCCGCAGAGGGCCCTTGATGGTCACAGCGACTGGGCGCCTGGTACCGATCCCGGCTCCTCCTGGGCTGAGCTGGTCTGGGGGGCAGCCTTGGTAGAGGCTGCGGTTGCCTCTGGGCCAGAGGGCGGGCCTGGCGCCTCGAGGCCTGGGGGGTGTATAGCCCTAGGGATCGCAGGGTGGCTCATGAGTCCTTTAGGGCGTGGAGCTTTTCGTCCGTCCTCTCAGAGAAGAGGCCGGTGTAATCAAAGGGAAGGTCCTGAATTAACTGTTGGACCTCCTGTGACAGACCAGAAGCTTGGAGCCAGGCGCAGCGGCGCATGACAATGGCCGAAGCGATCGCCCTGTTGGCAGCATCCGCTGAGTCACTGGCCGACTGAAGTGCCGCCTTAGCTACCGCCACGCCTTCCTGTGACACAGTGGCGAAGTCCGCAGCCTGGTCCGGGGGCAACCCCGAGCCGAACCTCTGTAGCGAGGACCACAGATTTAAATTGTATTTCCCCAGGAGGCCCTGATGGTTCATGACCCTCAGCTGCAGGGCCACAGTAGAATACATTTTGAGCCTGAAAAGGTCCAGCTTCTTGCTGTCCTTATCCTTAGGGGTGTTGCCCTGGCCACCCTGGCGGTCCCGCTGGTTCACTGCGTTTACTACGAGCGAACCTGGGGCAGGGTGTGTATAAAGGAATTCAAACCCCTCCTTAGCTACATAGTATTTGTGCTCAGCACCCTTTGAAGTGGGGGCCACTGAGCAGGGGGTTTGCCAGAGGGTCTTGGCTATCTTCATCACCCTCTCATGAACAGGAACAAGAAGGGCCAGTCGTGATGGGCCTGCTGACTCAGAAACCCCAAAGGGGGGGGGGTCCTCCGACAATTCTTTAATCTCTAAGCTGAGATTGTCCGCCACTCTCCTCAGAAGCTCCTGGTGGGCGCGGAAGTCAAAGAGGGGGGCCTTATGGTCCCTGGCCGCCGACTCATCTGGAGAGGAGGACGATGATTGTGGAAGGGCCCCTGTAGAAGGGCCTTCCTCTGGGTCAGACCCCTCCTCCAAGGGGTGGCCCTCCTGTGGACAAATTGGTGGGGGTACTGGCTGGGCCACCGAGGAGTGAACTGAGGTGGTCCCTTGACCCATCTGGGTACGCCACGGCCCCCAATATGGCCATTGCCAGGGGCCTTGAGGCCAGGTAGGTGTAGGTATAGGAGCCTGCTGGATCACCTCCAGATGTCGCCCCTTGGAACCCAAGCTGCTTGACCTGCGCTTGTGGGTCCGGGAAGGGGAGCGGCTCCAGGACGACGATGACCTCCAGTGCCGGTGTCTGCGGTGCCGACGAGGGGAGGAGCTGTAGGTGGAACGCCTCCTCCTCTCTGGAAGACTTACGGCGGACACTTCCCAGATCTGGAGCAGGAGCGGTGACGCCTATGTCATCGCGACGCTGATTGGGAACGCAACGTATCATGCGGTGCCGAGGCAGGTGGCGTTGGGGATCGATGCCGAGCTGGGCTCCGCACCGGAGTACCAGAGCCAAACCATGGTCCCCGCTCGAGGCAAAACTGTAACATCTTCGCCTCGAGTGTTTGTCTCTCGACCGCCCTCGGTGCTGCGGTGTAGAGGAGCTCGACGACTCAGAGTCGGAGCTGGGAGGGGATCCCGCGCTCTCGACCCTCCTCGACCATCTGGGGGGAGACCTCAACTCCCGTCTCCTCCAACATGGGTTTACCCCGAGACACCGGTCCCGGAACCCTCAGCTGAGGCGGGGATGGAGGTGTGGGCAGGCCCATGAGGGCGCGTGCAACAGCGAAAGCCTCCGGCGTCGACGGCCCTTGAAGGGGCGCTCCCCCACCCCCAGGAGTCGGGGGAGGCTCCATGTGGGGAGATGCCGGTGCCGGAGTACTCTCCATGGCACGTGGCTGG
>VOCO01038019.1:0-11466 GCA_007922225.1 Emydura subglobosa
ATAGCACACCCAGTGCAGGTGACAACAATGGATCGCTCCATCTCCATGTCTCTGCTCTGAGAGCCTCCTCAGATGTTCACTTTCCTGCTCAGCAACGTCTGTAAAGCAGAAAACTGCGGTGGGCTCTCTCTGCGGCAAACTCCCAGGCAAACTCCCTCCTTCTCCTTCTGTTAGCCGCCCCTCTGTTCGCTGCTCAGCTGGTTCGCAGCTGGCTGCCTTTTACAAGGCTGGGGCAGTTGCCCCCCCCCCTGCTCTTACCCCTCAAAGCCCCGCCCCCGCAATTAGCCCCACCTGGATCCAATCAATCACTCAAACAGACAAACCCCCAACTGCCAAAATGGTGCCTGTAACTGCACCAGTCACAAGCACCCACCCACAGTCAGATGTACTTGCACCAGTCACACACCTGGTCTCCCAGGTACTCCCCACACAGCTGCACTCACCTGAGACAGCTCCCAGGCAAACTCCCTCCTTCTCCTTCTGTTAGCTGCCCCTCTGTTCGCTGCTCAGCTGGTTCGCAGCTGGCTGCCTTTTATAAGGCTGGGGCAGTTGCCCCCCCCCCTGCTCTTACCCCTCAAAGCCCCGCCCCCTCTTCTTCCTTGCCCTCCCACCTTCAGCAACCACCTGCTGTGCCCCTTCTTCATTTTACAACTCCACAAACCTGAACTCTATTTCTCCTTCTCTAGCCCATGTTTTCCTCTGCCGAGTTCTTGCTCTAACAGGCTTCCACTGGCCACTGTCCTCACCCAGCAGCCTCCCCTCAGAGTTCTTTGGTTCTGCTTCCGTCTGCAGGTCTGGCTTTTTCCCTTCAGTCTCCTCATTCCTTTGCTCCATCAGTTGCTCGAACCCCCTTCTAAACTCAACCAGAGTTTCCACCTGCATCTCCAACCCTCGAATCTTCTCTTCCATCAGCTCTATGAGGAGGCACTTCATACAAATGAAGCACTTTTGAGGTACCACCTCCAGGATCATGTACATTCTGCAGCTTCCACAGCCAGTCATCTTCATTGTCTCTTCCACTGCCTGAGTGACTACCACTGCCACCTCTGAATCTGTCATAGCCTTTCCCCTACTTCCTGTCAGTGAGAGACACTATAACGAAAACTCCACCAAAACAACCCCCAACGAGCACCCCAACAATACCGGAACACCAAAGACCCCCTCCCCAATCTCCCCTTGCAAACACCACTGTTTTAAGCTCTGTTTGCTGGCTCCTGTGCCTCTGCCTTATTGAGTGGCTGCCCATATAGGGACCCTAATTAGGGAATCCCCAACCCCTAATTCGGGTCACCTATGACCTGGCGAAGTTACCTGCTACCGTCCTGACAGCACATTACACAAGGGCACCAGCTTCTTCAGCAGCATTCCTGGCACAGGTCCCGATCCAGGACATCTGCAACATGGTCTTCAATCCACATCTTTGCATCACACTGCACCCTCACTCGGCAAGACTGAGACGATGCTGCCTTTGGCAGAGCGGTTCTGCAGACTGCGTGCCAATGAACGCCGATCCCGCCGCCTCTACAACGGCTTGGGAGTCACCTACACTGGAATCGACATGAGCAAGCTCTTGAAGAAGGAAAAATGAAACACAAATGCTGAGAGGTCATCACGGGATCCACAACTACTGCTTAGACTCCCCGGTCATCGTCTCCTGCTCTAGAAGTGAGAGAATCCACATGAGAGCATAACCCCAGCAATGCACTGAATGTGGGAAAAGCTTCAGTCGGAGCTCACACCTTGAATGGCCATCAGAGACTGCACATGGGGAAGAGTCCATCAAATTCTCTCCCTTTGGGGTATTCAGGTTTTTGCCCTGCCCTGGCAGATGGAACTGTTGATCAGGAGAGATTACTAGCAGAGGCTGACAAGGGTGACAGTGGCTCTGAGCTGGGCTATTGTTGCTGGCATCTCTGTTTGGAAGTGTAGAATGGCTTTTCTGTAAATAATACAATTATTTATCTGTGACAATACCTAAGCAGGATCCAGAACAGCAGTGATCCTTCATGTCCTTGCTTCAGTCACAATTATGGCATTTCCCCACTTTGCTCCCTTTTAGTTATTAACACAGGCATCTTGTTTCTTTCCCATCCTGTTTACACTTTAATTCCAGTCTGTAATGCCCTTTTCAGACACGTCGGGTGTTTTGTAGCTAAGATAGCTGTACAGAACTCTCTAAAAATTAAACAGCCCATTCTCTGATTTGACCATTTATGCTTCCCTCCTCCGCTGGCATTTGGAGGTGTACATTGCAGGAGACACACTCCTTGATATTTTTCTCCATGGTGGAGATAGATAGCTGAAAACTTATTATCCGTGTTCTCCTTTGGACTCATCGTGCGTATCGTTCTCCTAGCGGTTCTCTTTCTTGGATTTTCTCCTCTATGTTTAAAGTCTTGCTGCTCAGTATTTTTGCTCATGGCCTCCATGTGACTCCTCCTGGGGTTCAGGGCGAGCTTCCATTAGATTAGAAGTGTCAAGGTTTTAACCCCTTCACTCTTCTCCCATATGCCGTATTGCAGGCCTTGATGTATCATCATAAGCCCAACCAGGAGGCCCCATCTGTATTTTATCTGAGGACCCCTAAGGTGGGCTGTAACTTCATAACTTCATTCAGTGCCTTTCTCTTTCAAGTTGTAGTTGCTAAGCCTTGAAAGCTCTGCACTTTGTGCCTTCCTACTCTCACTGCCATGTTCTCTGGATCTTCTCAAAATCTGCTCGCTTTGTTTGAAGTAGTGTAGTGCTAGTATCACGTCTGTTAGTATTGAGTGAGGGCATAATAAATGTTTCTGAGTCATCTCACATCTTTAGGAAGGTACAGAAGGCATGCTTTAGAAATGGAATGGCTTCATCTTTGTCTCCAGTTTAAAGGAGAGCCCAAACCAGTATGTTAATTCTTCTTTCATGGTTCTCTCGCTCTCTCTTCTATCTTCTCTGCAGGGTCCTTTCTTCTTTCCAGCAGTTTATTTTTACTCTGTAAGAATGTTCCGAATTCCATGCACTGCCCCAGGCCTTTTTCTTACAGCTATAGGATGCTGCACTATTTCAAACCCTTCTGAAAGACTCATTTCTGGCTTGGATTATATTCGACTTGCTTAATAATGTCACATTTTACTTCTGGGAGTTCCCAAGGAGTAGAAGTGCCTTTGTTAAGATATGGCCTTAGAAACTTAAGTGGGTGGGCTCTCTCTTTACAGGGGTTGGGGAAATCCTACACTTGAACACACTTGTAATGGAGTCCCTGACCATGCTGTCTTTAGAGCCTGTCTCCGTTTTCTTTCCTCCCTAACACGCAGAAACTGCCCTTTTTTTCTCACACGGGCGGGGTATGGAAGTTGTGCAACTTTTGTCAAGATTAAGGTCTTTGGCTGCCAGGCCACTGTGATATAGCAAAGGCAGAGAGCAGTAGGAGAGGGCTACTATTTGAGCACCGGGGGAGGGTGGGTGGGCACAAGCCCCCTTACCACTGTAGGCCCTTCCCCCAGCCTAAGGGGAGGAGCCACTGTACCGAGGACTCAGCTGATTACGTGGGACAACAAATGAAAGAACAGGAAGGGGCGTCATGGTCAAAGGGTCAAACAGAGGGAACCGGAAGGGGACACCAAGCAGAGAATCTCAGACAGCGCCCATTGCTCCCAGAAGGTGTCTAGGGAGCCAACGGATCCTGCCCAGAGGAACTCTGCCCAGATGTGTGAACGGACAGAGGAACGGAAATAGGCCCCACAGTCACAGAGCACCCCACCAGCCAACCAGCTCTCCCTGGTGTTGTAGATGGCCACTTTGGCCAGGGCTAGGAGGAGGCTGACGAGTAGGTCTCATGACTTCGTGGGGCCTTGGATGGAGTGCACATAGATAAACAGGTGAGGGGAAAATTGCAGCCAGAACCTCAACAGGAGGTTCTGGAGGAGCCAGAACAGGGGCTGCAGCCTAGCGCACTCCAGGTAAACGTGCGCCAGGGTCTCCCTCGTGCCGCAAAAGGGGCAGGTGTCGGAGCGAGGGGTGAACCATGCCAGGTACACGCCTGTGCTCACGGCTCCATGAAGGAGCCACCAATTGATGTCCCCTGCAGGCTGTGGGGTCAGGATGGAGTAGAGGCTGACCCACCAGGGGTCTTCACCCCCCACAGGTGGTATTAGGTCCCGCCATTTGGTGTCTGGGTGGGACATGAGGGCGAGGAAATGAAGGGTGTGGAGCATGAGAATGTACAGATGGTGCCGAGGCACGGATCTGAAAAGGACCGGCTGCAAATCGTGTAGCCAGCCCGGTGCGTAGGGAGGGAGTAGCCGGGGGGACTCACGGGGCCGGGGCCCGATGAAAAGCTCTGGAGGGCTAGCACTGAAGGGGGGAAGGGCAGCGCCCTCTCGCAGGACCAGCTCGAGGTAAGCCCGAGCAGCAGGGGACAAGGCTGCCCTCACCTTCTGGAGTACGTGCCGGGGGGTCCCAAGGGTGGAGAACCCCATGCACCAAGCCAGCGCCTGGGGATCCACCCAGTCCCCCTGTTCGTAGTCCAGGAGGTCTCCGATCTTGGTGACTCCTTCCAGGACCAACCTCCGGCGCACCGAGGGGGTCTCCGCCACCTGCACAGCGAGTTGGGGGTTGTGTAGCAGGGGCTCCGCGAGGAGATCCGCCCCCTCAGTGGCCACAAGGAGCATGGAGACTGAAACAAGTCTCTGGTCCTGGAGGAGGTCCTGGTTGAAGACCAGCAGCTCAGAGAGGTCTCACAGAAGACCTCTTGGATGGAGCCAGTTGTATCAGAGACCCCAGAGGCGGCGGAGAAAGGCGTGCACCAAGTGGCTCCATGCCGGACTACCTGCACTATAAAGGAGTCTCTGCAGGGCCTGGAGGTGGAAGGTTTGGACCAGTCTGTGGAGCCAGCACAGGCCCTGCCCTCACTCCTCCAGGGGAAGACTCAGAATCCCTGCAGAGACCCAGTGCAGTCCTGGCCAAAAGAACTCCAGAACTGTCATCTGGAGGTGGGCCAGGAAACTTGAGGGGAGGGTCCAGAGTGTTGAGCCGGTGCCAGAGCATGGACAGGACTAGCTGGATGAGCATTAATGCCCGCCCCTGAAGGAAGAGGCACTGGAAAAGTTCTGTCCATCTTCACAGCCGCTCAGACACCCTGCCCTACAAATCGTGCCAATTCTATGCCGGGGAGGGATGGATGGCGGAAAGATAAATGCCTAGATAGAGCAGCGGACCCACGCTCCACCAGATGGCTTGAAGTGCGGGAGGGAGGGAGCTCACTTGCCACCTGGCCCCTACCATCAGGCCAGAGCTCTTGACTCAGTTAAGCCGGGCAGAGGAGGCTGCTGAGTAGATGGCCAGGTGGGCCTCCAGCCACCCAGATCACCTGGGTCCTGGAACGCGAGGAGTACATCATTGGCATACGCTGACAGGACCAGCCTCAGCTCTGGCTCACAGAGCTCCAACACCGTCAACTTCTGGCAGAGGAGACAGAGGAAGGGCTCGATGACCAGAGCATCAGGCCAGCTGTACAGCAGACAGCCTTGGTGCACCCCTCGCCCGAAGCTGAGAGTTTGGTCAAGGTCCAGTTAAGCTTGACCAGACACTCTGCAGAGGTGTACAGCACCTGGAGAAAGCCCACAAAACAGGGCCCGAAGCCGAATGCCTGCAGGGTGCCCAGGAGATACCCGTGGTCCATCCTGTCGAATGCCTTCTCCTAGTACAGGGGCAGGAGGGAGAAAAACAGACCATCCCTGTCCCAAGCTCCAAGAGGTCCCAGACCAGATAAAGGTTACCAAAGATGGTGTGGCCTGGGACGGTGTAGGTCTGGTTGGGATGGACCACGTAATGCAGCACAGACCCCATCCTCAGCGAGATGGCCTTTTCTATGATTTTATAGTCCGTGCTGAGAGCGAGACGGGACGCCAGTTCTGAAGGTCACAGAGGTCCCCCTTCTTGGGCAGCAAGGTGTGCATGGCCTGCCTGCATGAGAGGGGGAATGCTCCGCTGCCCTCGGACTCGGCCCAGATTATTGCAAGGTCAGGGCTGAGGATGTCCTAGAACATGCGGTAGAACTCCACGGTCAGCCCGTCCATGCCCGGAGACTTATTAGTGGGCATGAGGGGGAGGGCTGCCGAGAACTCGGACAGAGTGAGAGGTCACTCCAGCAGGTCTCGAGCACCCACGCTGACTGTGGGGAGTTCATTCCAGAGTACCCTGCAGGTGGCGACTTTGGTCGGATCCAGGGAGAAAAGGTCAGCGTAGATGGCCCTGGCCCTTCCACGCATCTCCACTGGATCCGTGAGGGGGGCACCATCATCTGTCAAAAGGCAGGTGATGTGCTTCGTGGCCCCCCTCTGTTTCTCCAGGACACAGAAGAAGTGGGAACCGCGATCCATCTCTGGAAGGAGACGGATGCAGGATTGAACAAAGGTGCCCCGAACACAAAGATCTTTGAGAGTCTGGAGCTCCTCCTGCTTCTCCCAGCACGCTCCGCAGAGGGCCAGCCAGAACGCCCGGAAGGATGCCTTGAAGCCCACATCCTCCCGCAGACTATTGTTGAAGTGCCAGTAGGCCGGCCCCGGCCGCTCCACAGTGGGAGAGGCCGTCACGGTCACAAGATGGTGTTCCGAGAAAGGGGCCGGCCGAACGCTGGAGGAGTGGGCCCGCGAAAGATGGTGACAGGAAAAATAAATGCGGTCCAACCGGGAGTGGCACGACCAGTCTTCCCCCACCCGGACAAAGGTGAAGGTGAGTACGTCATCAAGGTGGTGGTCGCGCTAGACATCCACCAGGGAGTGCTTGGCTACAATCTCCCGGAGGACATCCACGGTGCCCGAGCACTGCTCGGTCCCCGTGTGGTTCTGTTTCTTGAGGGTGGTGTTGAAGTCCCCACCCGGGACCAGGCACTGATGAGGATCCAAGATGCCAAGGAAGGCGGACGCCTGCTGGAAAAAACGCACCTTCTCTGGACACAACGTCGGGGCATAGGTGTTGACAAGGTTCAACGCCAGCCCCTCCATGCCAACCCGGAGGTGTAGCAGGAGCCATGGCATGACCTTGGCAACCCCCAGCACCTTGGGCTGTAGGTCGGGGGAGAACAGGTTGGCCACTCCGCCCACGCAGGCAGAGAGGCGACTAAAGAACACCCTGTCCCCCCACTCCAGCTGCCAACTAACCTCAGCGGCCGGATCCATGTGGGTCTCCTGTAGGAACACCACAGAGTACCGCCTCTCCCGGAGGAAGGAGAGCACCTGGCTCCTGCATAGATCCATCCTACAGCCCCTGGAGTTCAAGGTTGCGAAGATGGTCGGGGTCATGGGGAGTGCTGGGGAGGATCCTCATGGGCAGGAATGTCAGAGGTCCCGTCAGGCCCCGCAGCAATCCATGACTGACCCTGAAGGCCAGGAGGAAATCATGGAAGCTGAGGACCCGTCAGTAGGAGGCAGCATCCTGCCTCCCGTACTTTTCCCCTCCTTCAGGATGGCCCTCACAGCCCGGAGGATGAGATGGAAATCACCCCAGCACTGCAGGGTGAGCTGAACCCTCCTCCTGGCCACACGACTGTCAGCCAGGAAGGCCCGCAGCTTGTCCCGCAGTGTCTTGGGGGCCGGGGTAGGAGACCCTTGGCCGTCCTCCAGCCAGGACCCTGTAGTGGCCCTCTGGACAACAGAGATGGGAAGACAGGGGGCAGAACCCTGACGCGGCGCCGATGTTCAGGTTGATGCACTGCCCGTCTTGTTCTCCGGCACAAGGGACGGCAGCAGAGGGAAGACAGCAGACCCGGGCAGGATGGGGAACTCTAATACTGCCTCCTGGGAGTTGGCAGATGTAAGGGGAAACGACACAACCACAGGGGTGGTAACAGTATGGGAGGTGGACAGGGAAGGGCAGGAATGTTGTCGGGGGTGGGAACAGGGTCAGGGTCAGGAGTGAGGATGGGAACTGGGGCAGGGGCGAGGCTGGGATCAGGGGCCCCAGTGGCAGAGCCACTAGGGTGCGGCTCCGCCTGACCCGGTACGGGGGGTCAGGGTCAGGGGTTCAGGAGGAGGGCCTCGCTGACTCTGGGCCCAGGTACCATGGTGGACTCGGCCCTCGCAGTCCCCGTAAAAGACAGGGGGTGACTCAGGTTAGGGCCCTCAGAAGGGGTGGGGGGCAGCTTCCTGCCTCAGACTCCCTGGGGCCCGGCTGCTCAGTGCCAGCCATTGCCTCAGGAGGCTTGGCAGCCGCAGGTGTGATGCCATCCACAGCTGGGCAGATGGGGGCATCAGATGGTGGCTCAAGGGCGGGGACAGCAGTCTGGGGAATGAGCGGGGGAAGGAAGAGGAGGGGGCGGCACAAGGCCGCCCACATCGAGACCCGGTGGCAAAGGGTCGTCCTCCCCCTTGGTGACTGGGGTCAGACCCAGGGACTCAATCTCTCCAAAAATGGAGCCATACTTCCCCTCCACCACCATGGTTGCCACCTCACTGGAGGCCGAGGCAGCAAGCACCTCATTGGCGACGGGGGACAGAGGTGACAGGGTGGAGGATGTGGCTCCCTCCGAAGCTTCCCTGGGGAAGGAAGCCAGTAGGTCCTCCAAGAGGGTGGGTATGTGACCCCTCCGCACTGCTGCAGCGTCCTCCTCAATCAGCACTACCTGCCGGACTTCATCAGGGGTGGGGCAGCAGAAGGGTCACCAACAGGGTTCCCCTTCAAGGGCTTCCAAGGGGCTTCCTCTCCATCCGAGAGGGCGTGGAGGTTCTGAGCCTTCTTCCGCGTGCCGTGCTTCCCCCCAGCGAGCACCCAGCCCTCCGAGGTGTTTACCGGGGGCGGGCCTGCAGGGTTGGGACCAGGCGGCAAAGGCCATGATGTCGGGGGTCAAGGGGGTGGGACAGGGCAGCAAGGGGATGGGAAACACCGCCTAGGGTGAGCCCTCTCCCAAACACGTGTCCAACAGGCACACATTCTCCTCCACGGGCCCCGTCCCAGAGCTTGCTATGGGGGAAATGGGGCCCAGCCACTCACCAGGGCATGAAGGGGGGGCTGCCCCTGCGTCCTGAGTGGAGATGTGCTCAGGAGGAGGAGGAGGAGGGGCGGCCATGGGGGCCGGGCGTCTAGGGCTGCTGGCGGCGGCAGGGCTGGTGACCACCAGGACCTCGGGTGGCCCCTGCGCACCTCCGTGCCGGGCCAGGGGGCAGTCCCTCCGGAAGTGCCCTGTTGCCCGGCAGAGGAAGCACTGGGCCTTCCCCAAGGAGTAATGGATTTGGTATTGGGCCCCCTGATGGGGCACCAGAAAGGACCCCTCAGGGGCCTCTCCATCATGCACCACCACCGGCGGCAGCTGGAGCTGAGCCTGCCAGAGGAAGGACAAAACATGATGGAGGGCATGGTCCTTGCAGCCCAGCGGGAGAGGGCTGAGGACTGAGATCGGTTTCCCCAGGGTGGAGAGGAAGGGGAGCAGGGCAGCGTTAGGGAGGAAGAGCGGGACGCAGGTAAGGACCACCCATACGCCCAGGTCCTCCAGGGGCTCTAGGGGGACATAGATGCCCCCCCACCGCCAGGCCTTTCTCTACCACTTCCTGGGCAGCGGCCTCCGATGCCAGAACGAAGACGACCTTGCTGTACATCTTGGAGGCTGCCGCGATGGCCGAGGGCCCTGTTGGAGGCCCAGTACAATGTGAGTTCTTGACAACTGTCCTACAGACCTAGCATAGCTTCAGTTGCTTGCTTGGCTATTCTGACCCCTGTAGCATGACATCTTCCAGTTGGCAGAGACTGAATAACCTTAGAGCTGTCTCCATTTCGGCACACCACGGCACATAATGAGTCAAAATACAGATACTGTATTGCTTGCAGCTGCACATAGATAACGGTGATGGGAACAATAACTTATCCTTGAATGTCTTGGGTATACTGTTTTATTGCCAAGGGGCATATTTTTACTCCGCCCCTCCTATCACCAGAAGTTGTTTTGACGACCCCAATTATCATGGCAAGAATGAAATGTAGTTAAGGGCGGAAACCCGATGTAGGTAATTAGCATATATGATAATGAGAAAGATAATTAGGTGAGGGTTGTTTATGGAAGTGTATAAGTAGTCACTGCTTAAACAAAGGGTGCACTCCATCAACACCTGACTCTGTGGGAGATGCTGCTGATTGGACCAGAGGATCCATTGACACCTTGGCTTGACCCCTGAAGAAAGCCGTTCCTGTATACAGACTTCTGAGTGATTGCTTAGCTCTCCAGGCTTAGTGAGTATGATATAATGTAGTTAATTTTAGGCTTTGTATCTAACTAGTATATTTATAGAAAACCTTGCACATTAAACCTTATTGATCTGCAGATCGGGTGTACTGTGTCTCACTGGTGTGACCCGTCTGGTGCCCAGGGTTGCCAACTGAGAATGCCAAGGTCAGGGCAGGCTGCAAAAGAAGAGCAGATTCTCCCCACGCTGGTGGGTGACACTGAAGCCCGGCTTCCCAACCAGCCACGAACTGCTTCTGATTACCCCACACCGGATATCACGAAGCCAGTCCACAAATGCACACAGCCCCCTTCACTGCATCTCAGCTCCAGGCTCCCAAATCAGCACCAGGTCCAGAAAAGAGACCAGTTACTTAAACTCTCTGCTCTTTGCTAAAAAGGTTCCCTCTGACCCCAAGGGGTCAGCCACAGCACCAGATCAATATAAGCTTGGATCTTACCTAAAATACCATGCTGCCAGCCAATCCTTTAGTAACTAAAACTAAAGGTTTATTGTACAAAGAAAGAAAAAAACGATGAGAGAAATGTTAAAGGGTTAAAGTAAATCACAGATATACAAATGATTAAAAGTCCATATACTTCAGGTTTCTGGAAGAAATGTGGATTTGCAGGCTTGTGTAGTTCTCTCTGGTTCACATCCAGTACCTGGATGGGTCTAGGTTCTTCGGTTCAGTTGCAAGATGAATTGGTCCAGAGATAGGTGTGTGTCTGCAGACTGGACAGGAGCAAAGACAAGATGGTTTCTCTGGCTTGATCTTATAAACCCCCTCCTCCAGCCATGCGGCCTGTGGGCAGTCACAAGACCCAAAATGGAGTCCATAGTCACATGGGCCAATCCTGGTGACTCCTCCAGTGTGCCTGGGGTCCATAGTCACATGGGACAGTCCTGATGCTTCATCAGGTAGGCTGCCTGGAATGGAGTCCAGAGTCACATAAGCAGGTTCTGGTGACTCATCGGTGATGCTGGCTTCTCCCTCAGGGCCCCTTGCACCTGGGAATGCCTTAATGGGCCATTATGCAGGCCATTGTTCTGCAGCCTTCCTATCTGGGGTGTTGCCCAGGCAGCACAATTTGAAACACAGATATCTCAAATACATCTATAACTTCCATTTCAAATATTACACATGAACATAAGTATTATTATCTTACTTAGCACATTATAACCTTCCTAACAGTACCTGACATGGCATATCCCACATGGATTATTATGATTCTGCCATGCTGATGTCACCCAATACACTAAATGCCCCCCC
>VOCO01038020.1:0-24002 GCA_007922225.1 Emydura subglobosa
GGGCTCCCCCCTCTCCCGTCATTTCTGCCAGGGGCTCTTCCTCCATGGGCGTGGGGGCTGCTCAGCGCCGGGAGGGGACAGTCTCGGCCACGGGTGTCGCTGTCAGGGACAGAGATTCCCTCCGGCCTGGGCTGGGACCAGGCAGATGATCAGGGGAGCTGCGTTTTCATCCCCCTCACTGAGACCAGGACTGAAATAAGGGCGAAGCGTCCCGGAGAAGGTGCCAGTGAAAGTGCAGAGCTGGGACCTGTCAATCACATTGTAAAATGAGACCTCACCCGCCTCATAGTCCAGGAAAATCCCCACCCGCCTGGGCCTGACGCTCACGGGGAGGGGGGTCGAGGGGCAGGTGAGGGCCTTGTATTCCCCATCCCTCAGCCACCCGGCCCAGTATCCATCCTCAGGTGAGAGAGTGATATCCCCCTTCCTGCTCACAGATTCCCTACAAACCCCCAGAGTCCAGCTGGGCTTGTCTCCCACCTGCACCTCCCAGTAACGCCTCCCGCCCGGGAACCCCTCAGCACCCAGGACAATGGGATAAGTATCAAATCTTTCAGGATTGTCGGGCAGATCCTGGCGTGTGTCTCCGTGGCTCACACGTTTCCAATCCTCAGACAGGACGAGCCAGGGATTTGCCGTGTCTGGATCCAGAGTCACGTCCACTGGGGAGAGAGTCACAGAGTCAGGGCCGGGGTGGGGGCTGGTCACGGGGATCAAAGGGAAATTAACCTGTGTCCCCGTTAATCACTGGGGGGGAGGGGGGGTTGTTGCCAGTTAAGGGGAGTCAGGGCCCATCTGCTCATGGGAGTGAACTTGAGGGGAAGGAGAGCAGGAGCGGGGGAGGGGTGGGGTGGGAAGGTGTCAGCGGGGGCAGGGCAGGGGAGGGCAGCCCAGGGACAGGGGAGGAGACAGGCTGATGCTGGGAGAGGAAGAGGAGGTGCAGGGGGGAGGGGAAGGCACAAGGGTGCGGGGAAGGGAAGGAGCAGGCACCAGGGGGCAGAGGGGTGTGAGGCAATGGGGGGGCTACAAGGTGCAGGAGAATGAGGGAGTTGTAGGGGGGCAGAGGGGAATGAAGAGGAGGGTCAGGTGCCAGGAGTGCGGGAGGAGGAGTGAGGCAGGCGCCAGGAGCAGGGGGGAGGGAATGGGCAGGCACCAGGGGCACAGAGTGAGGCAGGAGCTGGGGGCAGCGGGGGTGTTTAGGGCAGGGGTGATCACTGGAGGGCAGAGCAAGGGCTGGGGCAGGTGCCATGGGGCAGAGTGGGGTGATGGGAGGGGCTGTTGTCAGGGTGGATGGGGGGGAAGAGGAGCCCCTGGGAGGCAGAGTGAGAGTGAAGGGGGGGGCTGGCCCTAGAGGACTAGAGGGAGTGGGGGAAGGGGCAGCCCCCAGTGGCAAAGGGGTCACGAAGGGAGTGGTGGGCACCAAGTGGGCCAAGGATGGGGCAGGGGAAAGTGCAGGTGACAATGGGACAAGGGGGGTGAGGGGTGGGGCAGTCACCAGAGAATGAGGGGTGTGGTGGGCAGTAAGAGGGAAATGGGGAAGGGAAGAGGCAGACCCCAGGGGGCAACAGGGGTGTGAGAGAAGGGGCAGGCAACAAGAGGGGAGAGGGAGGATAAGGGGAGGGGTGGGAACCAGAGGGTAAAGGAAGTGGGGGAGGGGTGGGTGCCAGGAGACTAGAGGGAGTGAGGGGTGCAGGACCCAAGGAGGCAGAGGGGGGTGAGGGGAGGGGCAGGGGTTTGGGGGGCAGAAGGAAGGAACTTGTGCTGGGGGATGGGGAAGGGTTGGGGGTCAGGGTGGGAGAAGAAAGAGGCAGGCACCGGGGGGCATATGGGGGAGAGGCAGGTGCTGGGGGGACAGTGGTGGGGCATGGGATGGGGCAGGCATCAGAAGGCAGGAAGGGAAGGGAAGGGGCAGGTGCCGGGGAAGGGGATGAGGAAAGGTGGCGCAGGACAGACGGAGGAAAAGGAAGAGGAAGGGAAAAGGAGGGAAGGGGAGAGGGGAGAAGTGGGTGCCAGGTGCAGGGGGGGTGAAAATAGGGGTGTGCACAGATGATCAATAATCCAGATTGTACCTTGCCAATGTCACAGGGGAAGGGAGGGGGCAGGTGCCAGGAGGACGGAGGGGGGTTGAGCAGAGGGGCAGACACAAGGAGAGTGGGGGGAGGGGATGGCACCAGGGAGGAGAGTGGCAGGGGTCAGGGAGAGTCGAGAGAGGGGATGAACCCCAGGGTGGAAGAGGGGATCAGGGGAGAGACAGATGGGATGAGGGGAGGGATGGGAGACATACGAGCGGAGGGGGAAAGGGGAGAAGTGGCTGACAGGGTGTGTGGGGGTGAAGTGATGGGGGTCTCCAGGGTGCAGAGAGTGGTTGGGGGGAGGGGGAGGTGCCAGGATGTCTGGGGGCAAAGGGAGTGCTGAGGAGGGGAAACTGAGGCAGGGAGCTTGCAGGCCACCCTGAGGCAGCTGAGGGGGATGCCCCAGGTCACCTCCCCATGACAATTCTGTGAAACTGGCACCATGAAACAGAGCTGCTGCCCCTCCCCCCACGGACAGAGCCTCACTCTCTCCAGTCTGGGTGTGCGGGCCCCTCACCGCAGTGTCTGACCCCAGCGGGGCCGGCGCCAGAGTGAGAACCTGAGCCTCCTCCTTCCCGCTGACCTCAGGCTGCCCCTGCCCTGCCCTGTGCCAGGGGGTATGGAGCCCCCTGCTGGTTGGATGCTGAACTGGGGGTGACCCAGGGACCAGCACGGAGCCAGCCGGGTCTCTACAAAACCCTCTGCTCGACCCAGCCAGAGTTTGCTGCTCCCGCTGCTGGGCCTTGTCTGCTCTCAGACCAGGAGCCATGTGGGGCCGGCAGCCCCTTGTTCTGTCTCTGCAGCGCCTGGCTCACTGGTGGGCGCTATGTCAGTAATAACGCTCCCTGCACAGCCCCTAGGGGCTGTGTGACACGCGGGGCCTTCCCCATTGCAGAGTGTCCTAGTTACTCTGCCCCACACAGTCACCCAGCCACTCCCCGAGCACCAGATGTGGGTCCCTGGGATCAGAGCAGGGGGAGTCGAGTGGCACTGGCCGGTCGGGGCTGATGGGGTGGCTGGAAGGAAAGGGTTAATCCCAGTACAGTGGCACTTTGCTGCCCGACCAGGGTTGGTCTCGGCCCTCTGGGTGCAGCACAGGGCGTGTGTCTCTGAGCAGGTCCCTGCCCACTAGCCCCAGACACGGATAATCCAGGTGCCAAGGGAAGGAGCCGCCCCAGCAGCGCCGCACTGGTCCCAGCACGAGCTGAGCCAGGGAGTGCAGGAGCAGAGGCAGCGGCAGAGTGGGAGGGCTCAGCCATCAGAGCAGCAGCGTCCCCGCCTGCAGGGAGGGGTCAGCACTGGGCAACAGGCCAGGCTGGGTCAGGGGCTGGGAGCTCTGGCAGCGAGCGCGGGGCCAGCACCAACGGCCCTGCTGGACACCCTGGGCCTGGCCAGCCTGGGGCAGCCAGTGAGTCTCTCAGGGCCTGGGACCCTGCCTGGGAGGGGTGACAGGTTGGGGAGCCCTGCCCAGGACAGGGCGACGGGGAGGGGACAGGATGCTCCCCAGGGGTCAGTGAATCCCTAGGATGAGGCACCGGGAAGACGAGCTCAGGATCCCAACAGGCTCATGGGCCGGGGTCAGAACCGGCCAGAGCCCAGCCGTGCCGGGGCTGGTGGGAGGGGAGCCGGGATGTGCTGACTCTGGCCGGTCACAGGGAGGGAGCCCAGGTTTCGGGCACTACGGGGTGCTGGTGCCAGGAGCAGCTGCAGGGAGTGAATCTCTGCCAGGGGAGGGGCTGGAGTCACTGACACAGGTTTGGCCTCGGTTACCTGCAAATCCTCGGGATCTTCTGAGTCCTGGAACAAACCAGCAGAGAGACAGGTGAGAATTCACACTGCAGGGGCACCCGGAGCAGAGTCCAGTGCAGGGGGGGCAGACCCTGCTGTCCTGACACAAACAGCCCTGACAGTGCACCAGCCGCTCTAGCCAGGTACATGGGCCTGTTCCCACCGCACCCAGCTCTGCACCATCTCACAACAGCCCAGGGCTGGACAGGTTCTGACTCTGTTTTGTCTTTTCTGGCCCATGTTCTTCTCCCACGTTCACCTGCTGGGTTTCTCTCCTGTGCAGATCACTGCACACCCGCCCAGCCCAGGGGCTGCTCCATACAGGGGAACAGGCTCCCAGCAGCTGCTGTGCCCTGCTGTAAGATCTGAGGTCTTGTTTTTTGGCTAAGCAGTAACAGCCAGAGTAGGAGAGACAGCAGCCATAAGCTAAGCCGCATGCAGTCACATCTTCACCCTCCTGACATTACATCCAGACAATGGAGTATCGGCCTGTTAAAAAGGTGCTACTGTCCTAATAGTACCGACCACCACCAGATAAAGAAACAGATCTTAAGATGTTTAAAGAAAACGTTGTTTGATAGCATCTGTCTGGCAAGGAATCACTTATCAACAGTTGTGGTTGTAAACTCTACACTTCTTATTGTTTTGTCTGTATGGGACCCACTTCTCTATTGTGTATTGAATGATTTCTGTTTGTTCTTTGATTGTTTCTGGCTGTTGCATAACTAAGAGAACTAAGTGTGGATAATTAAGCTGGTTGGGTATGATTGCTTAAAGAATTATTTTGCAATATGTTAAGATTGGTCAAAGATTTATTTTGTAATATGATTGGTTAAGGTGTAGCTAAGCAGGACTCATGTTTCACTATAAAAACTGGGGTCCAAGAGGGAGACCAGCTAGAAGAAAAAAAGAGGAACAAGAAAAATAATAAGAGAAGACCTGAAGGAAGAGGAAGAATCCACCTCCAAGACACCGCCCAAGATTAGAGCTGCTAGAATCCTCTGCACGACCCTGACATGCAGCAACCAGAATCCAGATGAGATTGACCTTGCCTGGCTAACAGGGAAAGTCCGCCTGCCTGATGAGGATTGGTGAGCACAGCCCTGTATGCTTAGCATGTGTACTATGTTTGGTCATTATTAATAAATAGAGAATAGGGATAGTACTGTGTAAGGCTCCTTCACAGGTAAAAGATCCTGCAAACCTGCAGAGAATTATGCCCGGAGCCCTATGGATTGAGAAAGGGTGACCCTGAGCCCTAGAGTGTGAATTGGGTAAATGTAGGTACATTTTCCTGGAGCCCTAGGGACTGGGAAAGGGCGGGGCTGCTTTAACTGGGATACGCCTGGAGCCCAACAGGCTGGGAAAAGGTGTGGTGCCCAAGTGTGTGGGTAACACTGCCCTAGAACAGCTACTCAGGATTCTCACCTCTCTCTACAGCCAGCCCTTCTGGAAGGAAACAGAGAAAAAGAAAAATCAATAATGAGTCACACTAAGGGCTTGTCCACACTTAAACCCCGGCTGCAGCTGCCCCACTGTAGCACTTCAGTGTAAACGCTCCCTATGCCGACAAAGGGGTTCTCCCTTCAGAGCAGTTACCGCACGTCCCTGAGATGCAGGGACATAGGTCGGCTTAACTACGCCACTTAGGGGTGTGCATTTTTCATGCTTCTGACAGACAGTTCTGCTGATCTGATTTTCTGGTGCTGACCTGGCCCAAGGCCGAAGAAGCATCTTTTCACTGGGATTTAGGCACCTAAAGATGCAGACAGACACCTCGGGAGATTTGTCCAAGTGTTGAAGCAGGTCAGATACTTCACTCCTATTGAAATCAATGGGAGGTAGGTGCTTAACCTGCTTTGGGGTGTTTGAGAATCCCACCACACCCCTAAATACCTCTGAAAATCTGCCCTAAGGTGCTCACAACACTAGGGCCAGATGCTCAGCTGGTGTAAATCAGCAAAGCTCCACTGACACCAGGGAGCTGACAACCTGGCCTGAGTCTGTCTGTGATAACGTGTCTCACGCTGACCAGCTACCAACATTCCCAAGAAATATCCCGCTTGTCCCTGCCCACGTAGGCACATTGGAGGGAGACTCTCTCGTTTCCCAGCAGGAGGGCGCTGCCGCAGGGATGGTTGCAGCGGGGAAGGCACTTTCACACCAAGCTCCTGTTCTCAGCCATCCATGTCTTTATGGGAAATCTGCCTTTCTGCTCAGAACAGCTTCCCTAGAGCTCAGAAATCCACCAACCCACTGCTCCCCTCCTCCAAACAGAGACAATCACAGCCCAGCGGCGTGGCTGTCAGGAGCCAGGACATGGGCAGCCAAGCACAGCGATCAGAGCAGGCGTCAGGTCCTGAGAAATGGAACCAAGGGCCAAAACCAGAGCCAGAAGTCGAACGCCCGAGCAGAGGGTCAAACCAGAGCCAGAGCCAGGTTATCTGGGTCAAGGAAGGAAGAAGTAGGACTGGGTCCAAGGCAGAAGCGAGACTGGGACAGGGCTGGGACAAGACAAAGGCGCAAGGACAAGGGAGGGTCAAACCCAGCAGCAGGTCAGGGAATTACATTTGTACCAAGGCAGCTTCCAGGAGTTGCCCCTAGGCCTTAAACAGCTTGCCTGGGCCATGGGTGGGTGGCCCTGCCAGCCAGGGCCTCTGGGCAGGACCCAGGACATCCAGGAGTGCTTGGCCCCACAAGCTCACAGCCCATCAATGGCTGCCCCACCAGCAGTGCTGGCTGCGGCTGTGGATGCAGCAATTGCCCAGACCCACAGACCAGATTCTCGCCCTGTGGATCCTCGTGGCAGCTCCATGTTCAACCTCAGCTGGCTGAACTGCAGATCTAGAGCACTGAGCAGCAAATCGGAGCCGGAGAGAAACACCCAGAAATTCTGAACAGCAGCAGCTGCAGGAGAGTCAGCCCCTGAGCTCAGCTGGCCAGGCCAGAGCGGCAGTGACTGCGAGTGATCTGCCCCGCTCGGTATGAACACTCAGGGACTGACAACAACCCAACCAACGGGGGCCTCCCTCCTGCAGTCTCAGCTCCGCTGCTTCCCTGTGTGAGTGTCCCAAACCTGTCCCTGCCCGGACACTGTAAGAGAGAAACCCTCAGTGCGTCCCTTACCCAGGAATCCCGTCACAGCCCCCTGGAGATTGTTCTCTCGAGGGAAATCCCGGATTCTCTTTTCCAGCTCAGGGGATTTAGGCACCAGATGTGGAGACGTTGCCTCCTCTCCCCTGCAGAGACATGAGTGTGTTTATTCCTCTCCCTCCTCAGCCCTAAGTCCCCCCCCCCCAAAGCCAGAAAGGGGAGCGGCTGGGAGCTGGGGCCACAGGCAGAGCTAACAGGGCCGTGACCTCTGCTGCCCAGGGAATTTAGTGCCTGCACAATCTGCCGGGGCCCAGCCTGGGGATTGGCAGCCTCTCTCCGTCCAGAGAGAAAACACAGCCTGGGCAGCGCCAGCCCCAGCTCCCCTCACACCCGGCCCGGCCCAGCCCATGTTCCCCACCAGGACCTGGAGGGGCCGCTCCCAGGATTGAGAGAGGGTCCATTCTCCAGGCCCAGCCGCTCCTCAGCGTCTCCTTTTACACTCCAAGGGGCCTGGTCTCTCCCCAGGGGGTGGGGGGTTCTGGGACGTTGACACGGTCCCCTCTGAGACATGAACTGGGACACTGAGCTCTTTCCCCACAGGACCCTGGACCTCTTCACATGGGACAAGCTTTGGGCCATGACGGAGCTGGGGCCAGGACCCAGCTGGGCCCTCGGGGTGACAGGTCTCAGCCCCAGTAATGATCCCCTGAGCCAGCCTGGCTCCAGGGAGGGTTGTCCAGCCCACAGCTGTGGGGCGATCCCCTCCCCAGGATGGGTCACAGAGCCACAGCTCCAGCCTCTGGGTCTGTAGCCTGGGCTCTGAGCCTCTTCCCAGCACGACGGGCAGACGAGCCCGGATGTACCTGCTCATGGCGCTTCTGACGCCCTAGAGGGGAACGAGAGACAGAGCAGAGAGTCAGTGCACACGGCCCGGCCCAGCCACTGCCCCAGACGGGTCACTCTGCTCCCACAGCCCCAGCCCCACAGGCTGCTCCCCAGTGGGGTGGAGGCACTAAAGGGCTGTGCTAGTGGGAGCAGAGCCCCTTTCCCACCAACTGCTCTGAAGGGACGGTCGGGCCTCTGAGCCAAGCCCTGGGGCTGGAATAGCCTTTCACCAGCCTCCCTGATGCCCAAACTCCTGTCTCTCTGCAGACTCCGGGCCCCTGGCCCTGCAAACACCCCAGGCCGCGCTCTCTGCACTGAGTTACCCTGTGAGCCCCAAGTGACTCAGGGGCCGTCCCCTCCCTGCACTGGGCTCTGGGCGCGTCTGACACGGTCTCACCTGCAGCAGTTCAGGCGCCGGCTGCTGACACTTCCCCTCCAGCTCCGTGATCAGGGCGCTAAGCCGGGAAATCTCCTTGCACAGCTGGGTGCTGTTTTCCTCCCTCCTCCTCCCGATCTCCTCCTCCAGCTCCGCCAGCCGGGCCAGCAGGAGGCGCTCTTGTTCAGCCAGGAACTGGCGCAGCTGCTCAACCTCGGACACCACCAGCTGCCTCTCCACTTCCGTCTGCCTCTGGGGGGCACAGAGAGGGTCAGGGTCAGGTCAGGGCAGGGACACGGGGAGAGCGGGGCATCATGGGAAATGGCACAAAGCCTTGTCCAGGCTGCACAGAACGTTTCATGTCACTTCTCTGCCAGTAGAACTGTGTCTACACCAGGGCTCTGGCCAGGAGTAAAAAAGGTCACCAAAAAATCATCCCCCAAACCCCATCACGGTACCAGCAACAGATTTCAGTGTAGACCAGGCCTTGGCAAACGCTGCTGCCCAAACCACCCGATGGCATCACTGGAAATGTCTGACACTCAAACCCTGGGAGCAGCAAATGTCTCCCCAGCTTCCCCCTGACCCCCTGCGACACCTGTGCACATTCAGCAGTTCTAGTCTCCTCTCACCCCCAGTGCTACAAAGGGCAGGTCACCTACCAGGAGCCTCTCGCTCTCCTTGTCCCAGTCGGATTTCAGGCCCTGCAGCTCTTCTCTCTCCTCCCTCAGACGCTGCAGGCGGCTCAGGATTTGCTCCTGCGAACACAGACAAGGGCTCTGGGGGCTGGTTCGGGTCCTTGTTTTGTGCCCTGTGATCGTCACTCAGCAGAGGCTGGGGAACCACGTCCCCTTCTCCAACCCACTGAAAAGTGACTGACCCCAGCTCCAAGGGAACTCCCCGGGCAGAGCTGCTGGGCCCAGCCCGGCTCCTCCCCAGCACCATCAGCCCCAGGAACGTTCTTTGGTCCCGGGATCGGGCACTTCCCAGGTTCCAATCCGGGGCTGCTCAGACCCAGGCCAGGGGCTCTGTGAGTGCAGAGGCTGGGCCTGTAACTCCCAGCCATGGCGAGAACTGCGCCCTACCCTGTACTCCTGGGCAGCCTCCTCGATGGGAACCACGGTGTGAGCACGGTGAGCCTGGGACTCTCTGCAGATCACGCAGATGGGGGCTTGATCTTTCTGACAGAAGAGTTTCAGAGCCTCCTGGTGTCTCTCACACACTCTCTCCCGCTCGGGCTCCGGCACCGCCTGCAGCCTCAGGCGTTTCACTAACTGCACCACGTTGCCCAGCTGCCTGTTGGGCCGCAGGTGTCTCTGCTGGGCGGGTTCTCGGCACTGGGGGCAGGGGAAGTTTGGCTCCGACTCCCCCCAGCACTGGCTGATGCAGGCTCGGCAGAAGTTGTGCCCACACTCGATAGTCACCGGCTCTGTGAAATACTCCAGGCAGACGGAGCAAGTCACTTCGTCCTGGAGGCTCCCGGCCAGCTCCCCGGCAGCAGCCATGGCTCCTCCGCCCAGGCCGGGAACAGCCGCTGCGGGTTAGTTTCACTTTCCCTTCCCTGAGCTCAGAGAAGCCGGTTTGGCTGGCGCTGGCTGCGGCGTTTCCCTTCCTGCTGTTCCCAGCGGGTCGGGCTGAGCTGCAGCGAGTCACCGCCAGTGTCACAGCCCCGGGGCAGGGGAGACAGAGCCAGGGCCAGGGCAGTTGTTGGGTCTGGCTTTGGTTTTTTCATATTATATTTTTATTACATTTTTAAATAGCTACAAACACACGGAACAAACAGACATAACCAATGGCACCTAAACTTCTCATAGCACATTAACACCTCACAGTATGTTAACCGTTTGCTAGGTAACCTTAGATACCTTTGAAACATATATAGAATATGAAGGGTTACGATAGAAATCAAATATTTGTATTACACAATTTAGAAACAAACAAAATTTGCTGATAAAAATCCAACTAGTTAAAAAGGCAAAGTCCATAGGAGGGGGATAGAAACAGGGTGGAAAGGAAGAGGATGAAGAGCAGGGGCAGGCGAGGGGCCACCCAAATACTTAATAGGGTCAGTAAGATACTGCCAGGAAAGCATCCCATAGCTCTGAGAATTGTTCTTAGCTGTTTCTGGGATGGTTTTCAATTTTTTTCACAGTAGCCAAGCTTACAATGTCTGTGCTCCAGTCTGCCATGGTTGGTCAGTTTTTGGATTTCCTTTTGTCATACTCGTCTTTTAGCAATTATTAGTTCTGTGCTTAGCCAAAGTGTTTCAGATTTATTCAGCTTCCAATTAACATCCATTAGATTTTAAATTATCTGTTTATCTTACAACGCAATGTTATTTGATATGAAAAGAAATTATCCATGCAATTCAGTTCTGCGTGTATAGGAGCCTCCCCAGAGCATATGGGTCAAGTCAGCATCTGCTCAGTCACAGCATCAACGCTTGTCTGATTTAGTAGCATCTGTTTTGAACAGTTGGCGAGGGGTCCCATGCATTCTCCGTAGGATTGTCAGCTGGATTAATCTTCAACAGAGATCCAAGGAGCAATTCAGAGCAGTGGCTAAAATTTGTTTCCATTGGATAGCAGAGAATACTTGGCCTTGTTCCTCCTCCCATTTCTTTTCTAGAGAATCTGTGTTTAATTCCAATTTGCTGGCCAAGTGTTGCCATAGGTATTGACGATCTGGGTAATAATTGGAGAGATGAAAGCAGTTCAGCTAGGTCAAGGATAGCACAGGCATTGGGGTCAAACAGCTGGAGATGGCATGGTTACGCTGGATATAGTGCCACTCCTCCTTCGTCTCTAGACTGAACCTTTCTTGTTATATTGTGGAAGGGGGGAAGGTGTCATTTTCAATAAATTGACTGACGGTCAGAATCCCTCTCCTAATACAATCTGGTCAGGGACAGGGCAAACTGCTCGACAGAGTTTTGAGTTACCCCACAAAGAGACCTTGGTATGTAAAAGGAGGTGATTTTTAATGTTAGTAAACATCAGACCCCAAGTATTTCCAGCTGCCACAGTAGTGGGCCATTGTTCTTTAGGGAATCCGTAGTAATCTGTATGTAGCCACTGGAAAGGGGTGAAGGAGCCACCAATACTGCTTCCAGCTGGAGTCATTCCAGGGCTGCACCACACAAGGGAAGGCGTCTCTGGGCTGCTTGGCTAAGAGTTATCGCCTGATGGTAGAGTAGAAAGTTTGGAAATCTAAAACCACCTGTTTTGACAGGGAGCTGCAATGTGTGTAAGGAGAATCTGGGCTTGTTACCAGCACCCCACAAGAAGGACCCGAAGATGGTGTCAAGTTTGGTAAAATAAAAGGGAGGTGTAGCCGGAGATTTGTGTCTCAAGCTATTTGACTTTGCTAGGCAGAATAATCAGGTAAAAAGGGCTGCAGAAACGCCTCAGAAGGGGTTTAAAATTATAACAAAAATAACAGTAACAAATTAAACAAATAAAGAGTGGTATCAGTGTCTGGACATTCTGTGCTATTTAAAATATTGATAAGTTTTAGGAAATGGATCTTTAGGATAAAACTTAGCAAGTGAATCTGGTGTTGGCAATTAGAAAATAGCTCCCCTCTCTGCTCACTCCTAACTCCCTCCTCGCTCTAGCCCCTCCCCTATCCATTTGGAGGTTCTTGCTCCTAACGTGACCCCTCCCCTACCTGAAAGGGATAGCTCTGTATAGCCAGCTGTCAGTGGGCAGAGAGCTGAGATCACAGGTGGAGAAGAGGAGCTAAAGCAGCTCCCTGACAAGACTTTTGCCATGAAAACATCAGCACAGCGGTGAGCATCATTGAAGCCAAGGTATGCCTTAGGCTTTAGACAACTGGGCTAACTGAGTCCCCGCTCTGGGCCTGGCCCTGGGGTAACTCTCTGAGCAATATTTGGGCAGAGCAGAAGGACCTTCCCGGATAAAGAGGGGAACGTTTTAAATGTTGTGTAAGTAAAAGGCCACCTGAGTCTGCATGTCAGTAAAGTTGGATGCTTGTGATCTGAGTGAGATTCTCCCTCTCTGCCCATCCAGCAACTGCCTGGCCTGACGCTGGCTGGATGGTAGATTGTTAAGGGTTTCTAGTAATGTGTGTATCGAGTGTTATTAATGAATGCAGTGTTAGAGAATAGTGCTCAGTATTCTAGTGTTAAGTTACAGTAACAGTATTATTCAGAACATTCTGGTACCGTATATGTTCTAGTAGTATTTCCTGTACTGTATATCTTCTAATAGTTGTGTATATTATGTTATAGTTACAAGTCATGTTTGATTTCTATCTTTCTATTTAGTGTAACCATTCACTTCTAAATACATTTGGTATCTGTTTTTGAAGTATCACAGCTTACATGTTCTATCTTGATCAGAGGGCTGTATCGTGTCCTTTTAAGAGAGGATTGTCCCCCTGGAAATTCCAATAGGGTGAACTGCCATATCAGTAGTTTTAGGGGGAATCCTGTACTTGAAAGTTCTCTCAGTGATATCAAATTGGCTTTCCTAAAATCTTCTGGTAACAGAAGCAATATAGTTAGTGAGGGAATTCAGAGTGGAAAGGATCCTGGGAAGGGCATTCATTGTAACAGTGTTTGGTTTTCCCCAAAGGGGGAGAGGTAGGACCTGCCAGTCATTGAAATCATTTGCTAACAGCACAGTTTATAGGGCTAGGTTAACCCTGACTATGTGTTTAATTTCCTTAGGGAACAGGAAGCCAAGATATCTAACATTTGTCTGTTTGCATCTAAATGTCCCTATAGGAGAGCCACTTCAATCTAAAGCTGATGAGATCTTCTTTGCTTCCAACTTACCCAATTTATCTTGTAGCCAGAGAATTTACTGAAGATATCTATTGTTTGTAAGGTATCTGGAAAAGATTGAGCCAGATTTTTAATAAACAGGAGAATGTCATCTACATATAGAAGGATTTTTGTCTCCCACGTCCCTGATTTAATTCCTTGAATACCTTGGTGTTCCCTGATTAGTATTGCAAGAGGTCCGAATGCTAGATTGAACAGGAGTGGGGAGAAGGGGCATTTCTGTCTAGTTCCCTGAAACAGATCCAAGGTGGGGGATGTGAGGCAGCCATGAAAAAGGCTAATACAATCCTAGGATGCATCAAGCAAGGTATTTCCTTGGACATGGAAGTGTTAGTACCATCATACAAGGCGCTGGTGAGACCTCATTCAGAATAGTGTGTGAAGTTTTGGTTTGCCATGTATAAGAAGAATTCAGACTGGTACAGGTGCAGAGAAGGGCTACTAGGATGATCAGAGGAATGGAAAACCTGCCTTATGAGAATCGACTCAGAGCTTTGCTTATTTAGCCTAACCACAGCAAGGCTGACGGGAGATATGATTGCTCTTTATAAATACATAAGAGGGATACATACCAGAGAGGAAGAGGCGTTATTGAAGTTAATCACCAATGTTAATACAAGAACAAATGGACATCAACAGGCCATCAAAAGTTTACAACTGAAATTAGATGAAGGTTTCTAATCATCAGAGGAGTGAAGCTCTGGAACAGCCTCCCAAGGGGAGCTGTGGGGGCAAAAACCCTAACTGACTTCGAGACTGAACTTGCTATGTTTATGGAGGAGATGGTGTGATGAGGCTGCCCACAATGGCATGTAGCTGCTTTGCAATTACTAGTAATAAATATCCCCAATGGCCAGTGCTGGGACACTAGATGGGGAGGACTCTGAGTTACTACAGAAAATTCTTTCCCAGCTGTCTGGCTGGTGGGTCTTGCCCACATCCTCAGGGTCTAATTGTTTGTGATCTTTGGAGTCAGGAAGGAAGTTTTCCCCAAGTCAGACTGGCAGAGCCCCTGGGCTTTTTTTGCTTTCCTCTGCAGCACGGGGAATGGGTCACTTGAAGATTTAAACTAGGTTAAATTCTGGATTCTCTGTAACTTGAAGTCTTTTGATCATGATTTGAGGCCTCCAGGAACTCAGCCTGAGGTTGTGGGTCTATTACAGGAGTGAGTGGGTGAGGTTCTGTGCCCTGCTCTGTGCGGGAGGTCAGACTAGATCATGATGGTCCCGTCTGGCCTTAAAGTCCATGAGTCGATGTTGTGCTCTGTGTTAGGATAAAAGAGTTGGGATTGGACTAGAACAGCTTTATCCATGAACTATAGAATGACCCAAATTTATCCAGGGTAAGAAACTGATATTGCCCGATTACTCTGTCAAAGGCTTCTCTGCATCGAGTGAAATGTTTGCATGGGAATTTCTATAGTGCCAATGGAATGCCATAGCATTAATCAACTGCTGTGTGGTATCTGAACCAGGCCTTTTTAAGTAAATCCCACCTGACTGGGCTGAACCATCTCACTCATTACATTTTTCAAGCCTCTTAGCCAATATTTCCACAAATATTTTAAATCCATGTTGATTAAGGAGATGTGTCCTTTAGTATTACACTTTTGCGCATCCTTGTGCCATGTACGTAGTACAGTAATTAGGGCTTCCCTCACAGTAGGAGGTAATGTATCTTTGTTTGAGGCGTCTTCGTAAATGTACAACAGCTTAGGGAGCAGAATTTCTTTGAAACTTTGATAGAATTCTATCAGTAGGCCCTCAGGCCGGGGGTCTTGCCCAGTCTTAATTCCTCCATGGCCTTGATGTCTTTTAGATTAGCAATAACCTGTCCTGGTTCTGATTTGAGTCTCTTTGGGACCTTTGACCTTTTTCTTCTCATCTGTATGTGATTAAAAATGCCCTTCATCTTTTAACCCCAATTCTTCCATAGAGTCTTGCATAATGTTTCTAGCAGATGACTGTGTATGCTGGGGGCTGTCCTGGCCTCTCTAAAAAAAGATCCAACATCTCATTAACGTCTCCTGCAATGATGATTGACTCTAGTGGAATATTAATTAATTTGTAAAAAAAATTGACTCATCTTTTTTTGGACCATATGGATCAATTAGGGCAGATACAGAGTCAGATCTTAGCTATCACCAGCAAATATCGACATTCCTCATCTATAATTTGTAAACTGAGTTTGTTATGTTTATGGCATACAATGGAGCAGTTACAGCGGTTTATGACTGTACCTCTCTGGGAGGTTGCAGTGTTATATGACAGTTACTTAACACCCAGAACCCTAACAGCCAGGAACCAAAACCAGGGAGATCAGAGCAGGCTGCTCCCTAAGGCAGAGCAGCACTTACCAGCCAACCTTTCTGTTGGCTGGTTCTTTGCAGACTGACTAGTGAAGATCCAGGTCGTACCTGTCCTTACAGAGACCCCACGCCTGCCGGCAGGGCCAGGAAGCCCCTGACACTTACAGTGATAGCGTGTGATGGCAGCGCTGACCCTTCAGACTCCCCAGAGCTTGAGCACCCTCTGCCAGGCCTCCACCCACAGGCGTGAAGCTTCTGGGTTACAGTGTAACTCTGTGCGGGGTGCACAGCAGAGGTGAAGCCGTCGCACACACATCGCCCAGGCTGACAGCTTTATGGTCCTGTCGTGATCCCATAAAGCACAGGAGAGAGCAGATGATACAAACCAGTAAAACCTCCTAAAGGCCGTGTCCTTCACTAGCTCAACCTTCCCAGGGGGTCATCTGGGTTCTGTCAGGCTAGCAGGGCCCTCCACCCCCTGCCTGCCCTGCCCCCCTGCAGCCTCCCATGTCTTAATCTGGTGCAAAATGACTCCTGCACCCTGTGCTGGCGCTAGGCCTGGGCAGACTAAACAATGGTTCACAGCCCTGAGCAGCTCCAGGGACCCCTAGTCACTTTTTGTTATTATTAAAGCTACGAGTCAGGCCCGGGGGTCACGGTCTCCATGATTTTATGTGAGCTCTGTGACTTCCACCCCCTGCGGCAGGGCCTGTGCTGCCAGCCCCAGGCAGTGAGCTCCGGCATCAGCCCTGGGCAGCGGGTGTCTAGTGTCAGCCCTGGGCCTCTGGCTGTCAGCCCGGCATGGTGGGGGTCCGGCTGTCAGTGTTGGGGGCAGGTTGGAATATCCCTGCTCAGGGCCCCCAATGGGCTAGCACCGCCTCTGTCCACACAGCCTGAGTTCAGCGCCCAGGCTCCCTCTGCCATGAATGGGGAGAGATGGGGGCTAAGAATGGGACCCACAAAAGCCAGCGTGCTAGGTGGCCCCTGCCAAGCTGGCTAATGAGAGATGGTGGCTAGCGCCCTCACCTGCGATGTGGGAGAACCAGGTTCACTTCCCCCCTCTGCCCAGTGGAGAAAGAGGATAAGACAATAAAGAGAGAGAGAGAACAGCTGTGTGTGTGTACTTGTGATGTTTACAACACATGTACAGTGTAATTGAACAACCCATCTGACAGAATAATAATCATTTTGTTAGGATAAATATTTTCAGTTTCCTGAAATGACACTGTTGAAATACAACCGATGCTATTTCTAGAAGGTTAATTTTAATGTAGATTTGTGGGAAGAATCAAACAATAAATGTATATAATACCAATTCCCAACATATGTTTAGATGCTTGTTTTTGAAATATTGTTGAAATGTAAATTAAAATATTCTTGTTTTTACGCTTTCTAAATTTAAACAATCTCGCTTTTTTCTTTCTCTCCCTATTTTACATTGAGATTTCATACCCAGCCTCGCCCCTCGCTCACACAGCCCTGGGGCTGGTTTCTCACCCCCCGTCCCCGGGCCCCGCGACCGAATCCCCGCCCCCCGCTCGCCCCACTCCCCCCCCTTGCACTGGGACCAGCTCCCCCCACAGGCTGAGGCTGCAGCACAGAGCGGCCCGTACAGCAGGGCCCCGGCACTTTCACCCCTGCCCCCGCGGTGCCCCCTGTGGACGTTTCACCCCCACCATGGGCAGAGACTCCCCCAGGGCAGGAAATGCCGGGACCTTCCCCTCACTCACTGGCCCCATCGCACTCACGGGGCTCTTCCCCCCACCCCACATCATTTCTGCCAGGGGCTCTTCCTCCTTGGGGGGGCCTCTCTCCCCTCCCCCCTTCTTACAACCCCCCCGTCAGCCCCCTCCCCACCCCACCTTCAGCTTCTACCCCTGACATTGCACCCACCCAACCCACACACACCCTGCTCTGCGCCCCCAGACCAGCAGCCTGCTCCCTCCACCCCCTTCTCTTCCCTGTCCCTCCTCCATCTGACAGGTCTGGTGCTGGGAATTGAGGGGCGGGTGGGGGGGGGGGCAGGCAGGTGATGCCCTTTAGACCCTCCCCTGGGAACAGGCTTGGGGGATGCTCAGCGCTGGGAGGGGACAGTCTCTGCTGTGAGTGTCGCTGTCAGGGACAGAGATTCCCTCCGGCCTGGGCTGGGACCGGGCAGATGATCAGGGGAACCGCGTTTTTACCCCCAGCTTTGAGACCAGGATAGAAATAAGGGCGAAGCGTCCCGGAGAAGGTGTCAGTGAAAGTGAAGAGCTGGGACCTGTCAGTGACATTGTAAAATGAGACCTCGCCTGCCTCATAGTCCAGGAAAATCCCCACCCGGCTGGGCCTGACGCTCACTGGGAGGGGGATGTTGGGGGAGGTGCCAGCCTTGTATTCCCCATCCCTCAGCAGCACAGCCCAGTATCCATTCCCAGGTGTGAGCGTGACCTTCCCCTTCCTGCTCACAGATTCCCTACAAACCCCCAGGTCCCAGTGAGTCTTGTCTCCCACCTCCACCTCCCAGTAACGCCTCCCGCCCGGGAACCCCTCAGCGCCCAGCACACAGGGACAACAATTAAATCTCTCAGGATTGCCGGGCAGATCCTGGTGTGTGTCTCCGCGTCTCACACGTTTCCGATCCTCAGACAGGACGAGTTCGGGATGAGCTGTGTCTGGATCCAGAGTCACGTCCACTGGGGAGAGAGTCACAGAGTCAGGGCTGGGGCAGGGGCTGGTCATGGGGATCAAAGGGAAATTAACCTGAGTCCCCGGTAATCAGTGGGGGAGGTTGTTGCCTGTTAAGGGGAGTCAGGGCCCCTCTGCCCATGGGAGCGAACTTGAGGGGAAGGAGAGCAGGAGTGGGGGAGGGGTGGGAAAGTGTCAGTGGGGGCAGGGCAGGGGAGGGCAGCCCAGGGACAGGGGAGGGGACAGGCTGATGCTGGGAGAGGAAAAGGAGGGGCAGGGGGGAGGGGCAGGCATAAGGGCAGTGGGGGGAGGGAAAGAGCGGGCACCAGAAGGACAGAGGGGGGGTGGAGGGAGGAGCAGGTTCCAGGGGGCAGAGGTGTGTGAGGCAATGGGGGGGTTCCAAGAGGTAGGGGAATGAGGAAAGGGATGGGCTCTAGGGTGCAGAGGGGAGTGAAGAGGAGGGTCAGGTTCCAGGAGTGGGGGAGGAGGAGTGGGGCAGGTGCCAGGAGCAGGGGGGGAGGAGGAGTGGGGCAGGCACCAGGGGCAGTGGGGGTGTCTAGGACAGGGGTGATCACCGCAGGGCAGAGTGAGGGCTGGGGCAGGTGCCAGGGGGCAGAGTGGGGTGATGGGAGGGGCGGGTGTCAGGCGGGATAGGGGGGAAGAGGAGCCCCAAGGAGGCAGAGGGGGAGTGAAAGGGGGAGTTGGCCCGAGAGGACTAGAGGGAGCGGGGGAAGGGGCAGCCCCCAGTGGCAGAGGGGTTACAAGGAGAGTGGGGGCACCAAGTGAGCCAAGGATGGTGCGGGGGAAGGTGCAGGTGACAAGGGGACAAACGGGGTGAGGGGTGGGGCAGGCACCAGAGGGGCATGAGGGGAATGAGGGGTGTGGTGGGCGCTAACAGGGAGATGAGGGAGGGAAGGAGCAGACCCCAGGGGCAACAGGGGAGTGAGGGAAGGGGCAGACATCAAGACGCAGAGGGGGAGTAGAGTAGGGGGGGTGCTAGGCACTGGGGAGGATATTGGGGGGGAGGCGGGTGCTGGGGGGGGCCGGGTGGGGACGGGGAGGGAAGGGGCAGATGCCTGGGGCAGGGGGTGAGGACAGGTGCGAGGGGGACAGACAGAGGAAAAGGAAGGGGCAGGGAAAAGGAGGGAAGGGGAGAAGTGGGTGCCAGGTATGTGGGGTGGTGAAAATAGGGATCTGCACAGATGTACAATAATCCAGAAGGGAGGGGGCAGGAGCCAGGGGGACAGAGGGGGTTGAGCAGAGGGTCAGACACAAGGAGAGTGGGGGAGGGGACGGCACCAGAGTGCAAGAGGGGATCAGGGGCGGGACAGAGCGGGTGAGAGGAGGAATGGGAAACATAGGCGCAGAGGAGAGGTGGCTGATAGGGTGTGTGGGGGTGAAGTGATGGGGGCCTCCCGGGTGCAGAGGGTGGCTGGGGAGAGGGGGAGGTGCCAGGATGTCTGGGGCAAAGGGAGTGCTGAAGAGGGGAAACTGAGGCAGGGAGCTTGCAGGCCACCCTGAGGCAGCTGAGGGGGATGCCCCAGGCGCCTCCCCATGACAATTCTGCAAAACTGGCACCATGTAACAGACCTGCTGCCCCTCCCCCCACGGACAGAGCCATGCTCTCTCCAGTCTGGCTGTGTGGGCCCCTCACCGCGGTGTCTGATCCCAGCAGAGCTGGTGCCTGAGCGAGAACCTGAGCCTCCCCCTCCCCGCTGACCTCAGGCTGCCCCTGCCCTGCCCTGCGCCTGGGGGTACGGAGCCCCCTGCTGGCTGGATGCTGAACTGGGGGTGACCCAGGGCCCAGCACGGAGCCAGCCGGGTCTCTACAAAACCCTCTGCCCGACCCCGCCAGACAGGCCCAGGGTGTCACTGGTCCCACACTGTGACCCTCACTCCCCTGCCCCAGAGTTTGCTGCTCCCCCTGCTGGGCCTTGTCTGCTCTCAGACCAGGAGCCGTGTGGGGCCGGCAGCCCTTGTTCTGTCTCTGCAGCGCCTGGCTCACTGGTGGGCGCTATGTCAGTAATAACGCTCCCTGCCCAGCCCCTAGGGGCTGCGTGACAGCACGGGGCCTTCCCCATTGCAGAGTGTCCAAGTTACTCTGCCCCACACGGTCACCCAGCCACTCCCCGAGTGCCGGATGTGGGTCCCTGGGATCAGAGCAGGGGGAGTCGAGTGGTACTGACCAGTCGGGGGCTGGTGGGGTGGCTGGAAGGAAAGGGTTAATCCCAGTATGGTGGCACTTTGCTGTCCGACCGGGGCTGATCTCGGCCCTCTGGGTGCAGCACAGGGCGTGTGTCTCTGAGCAGGTCCCTGCCCACTAGCCCCAGACACGGATAATCCAGGTGCCAAGGGAAGGAGCCGCCCCAGCAGCGCCGCACTGGTCCCAGCACGAGCTGAGCTGGCGAGCTCAGCCATCAGAGCACCAGCGTCCCCACCTGCAGGAGGGGTCAGCACCGGGCAACAGGCCGGGCTGGGTCAGGGGCTGGGAGCTCTGACAGCAAGCGCGGCGCCAGCACCAACGGCCCTGCTGGACAACCTGGGCCTGGCCAGCCTGGGGCAGCCAGCGAGTCTCTCAGGGCCTGGGACTCTGCCCGAGAGGGGGTGACAGGTTGGGGTGCCCTGCCCAGGACAGGGTGACAGGGGGAGGGGACAGGATGCTCCCCAGGAGTCAGTGATTCCCTAGGATGAGGCACCAGGAAGACGAGCTCAGGATCCCAACAGGCTCATGGGCCGGGGTCTGAACTGGCTGGAGTCCAGCCGTGCCGGGGCCGGTGGGAGGGGAGCCGGGATGTGCTGACTCTGGCCGGTCACAGGGAGGGAGCCCAGGTTTCGGGCACTACGGGGTGCTGGTGTCAGGAGCAGCTGCAGGGAGTGAATCTCTGCCAGGGGAGGGGCTGGAGTCACTGACAGAGGTTTGGCCTCGGTTACCTGCAAATCCTCGGGCTCTTCTGAGTCCTGGAACAAACCAGCAGAGAGACAGGTGAGAATTCACACTGCAGGGGCACCCGGAGCGGGGTCCAGTACGGGGGGGAGCAGACCCTGCTGTCCTGACACAAACAGCCCTGACAGTGCACCAGCCACTCTAGCCAGGTACATGGGCCTGTTCCCACCGCACCCAGCTCTGCACCGTCTCACAACAGCCCAGGGCTGGACAGGTTCTGACTCTGTTTTGTCTTTTCTGGCCCATGTTCTTCTCCCACGTTCACCCGCTGGGTTTCTCTCCTGTGCAGATCACTGCACACCCGCCCAGCCCAGGGGCTGCTCCATACAGGGGAACAGGCTCCCAGCAGCTGCTGTGTCCTGCTGTAAGGTCTGAGGCCTTGTTTTTTGGCTAAGCAGTAACAGCCAGAGTAGGAGAGACAGCAGCCATAAGCTAAGCAGCATGCAGTCACATCTTCACCCTCCTGACATTACATCCAGACAATGGAGTATCGGGCTGTTAAGAAGGTGCTACTGTCCTAATAGTACCGACCACCACCAGATAAAGAAACAGATCTTAAGATGCTTAAAGAAAACGTTGTTTGATAGCATCTGTCTGGCAAGGAATCACTTATCAACAGTTGTGGTTGTAAACTCTACACTTCTTATTGTTTTGTCTGTATGGGACACACTTCTCAATTGTGTATTGAATGATTTCTGTTTGGTTCTTTGATTGTTTCTGGCTGTTGCATAACTAAGAGAACTAAGTGTGGTTAATTAAGGTGGTCGGGTACGATTGCTTAAAGAATAATTTTGCAATATGTTAAGATTGGTCAAAGATTTATTTTGTAATATGATTGGCTAAGGTGTAGCTAAGCAGGACTCATGTTTCACTATAAAAGCTGGGGTCCAAGAGGCAGACCAGCTAGAAGAAGAAAACAGAACAAGAAAAATAAGAAGGGAAGACCTGAAGGAAGAAGAAGAATCCACCTCCAAGACACAGCCCAAGATCAGACCTGCTAGAATCCTCTCCACAACCCTGACATGCAGCAACCAGAATCCAGATGAGATTAACCTTGCCTGGCTAAAGGGAAAGTCCACCTGCCTGATCAGGATTGGTGAGCACAGCCCTGTATGCTTAGCATGTGTACTATGTTTGGTCATTATTAATAAATAGAGAATAGGGATGTTACTGTGTAAGGCTCCTTCACAGGTAAAAGATCCTGCAAACCCGCAGAGAATTATGCCCGGAGCCCTATGGATTGGGAGAGGGTGACCCTGAGCCCTAGAGTGCGAATTGGGTAAAAGTAGGTACCTTTCCCTGGAGCCCCACGGACTGGGAAAGGGCGGGGCTGCCTTAACTGGGGTACACCTGGAGCCCAACAGGGTGTGGGTAACACTGCCCTAGAACAGCTACTCAGGATTCTCACCTCTCTCTGCGGCCAGCCCCTCTGCAAGGAAAGAGAGAAAAATCAATAATGAGTCCCAGTCCCTGTATCACCAGTGCTAACAATCATTCCATCACAGCTTCCAGATGATACGATACCAGTGAGAGAAGAGGCACAAAGGGCTTGTCCACACTTAAACCGCTACAGTGGCACTGCTGCAGATGCCCCACCGTTGCACTTCAGTGTAAACGCTCCCTATGCTGATGGAGGGGTTCTCCCATCAGTGCAGTTACCCCACGTCCCTGAGAGGCAGGGACACAGGTCAGCTTAATTACGCCACCTAAGGGTGTGCATTTTTTATGCCTCTGACAGACAGTTCTGCTGATCTGATTTTCTGGTGCTGACCAGGCCTAAGACCCAAGAAGCAGCTTTTCACTGGGATTTAGGCACCTAAAGATGCAGACAGACACCTCGGGAGATTTGTCCAAGTGCTGAAGCAGCTCAGACACTTCACTCCTACTGAAATCAATGGGAGATAGGTGCTTAGCCTGCTCTGGGGTGTTTAAAAATCCCACCACACACCAAAATACCTCTGAAAATCTGGCCTAAGGTGCTCAAAACACTAGGGCCAGATGCTCAGCTGGTGTAAATCAGCAAAGCTCCACTGACACCAGGGAGCTGACAACCTGGCCTGAGTCTGTCTGTGATAACGTGTCTCACGCTGACCAGCTACCAACGTCCCCAAGAAATATCCCGCTTGTCCCTCTGCCCACGTAGGCACATTGGAGGGAGACTCTCTCGTTTCCCAGCAGGAGGGCGCTGCCGCAGGGATAGTTGCAGCGGGGAAGGCACTTTAACACCAAGCTCCTGTTCTCAGCCATGGATGTCTTTATGGGAAATCTGCCTTTCTGCTCAGAACAGCTTCCCTGGAGCTCAGAAATCCACCAGCCCCCTGCTCCCCTCCTCCAAACAGAGACAATCACAGCCCAGCAGCGTGGCTGTCAGGAGCCAGGACACGGGCAGCCAAGCACAGCGATCAGAGCAGGCGTCAGGTGCTGAGAAATGGAACCAAGGGCCAGAACCAGAACCAGAGCAAGAAGCCAAACGCCCGAGCAGATAGTCAAGCCAGAACCAGAGCCAGGAATGGGAGCTGAGAGTTAGAACTGGGTTATCTGGGTCAAGGAAGGCAGGAGCAGGGCTGGGTCCAAGGCAGAAGCGAGGCTGGGGATGGGATGGGACAAGGCAAAGAAGGAAGACCAAGGGAGGGTCTAACCCAGCAGCAGGTCAGGGAATTACATTTGTACCAAGGCAGCCTCCAGGAGTTTCCCCATGGCCTTAAACAGCTTGCCTGGGCCAAGGGTGGGGAGCCCTGCCAGCCAGGGCCTCTGGGCAGGACCCAGGACATCCAGTGGTGCTTGGCCCCACAAGCTCACAGCCCATCAATGGCTGCCCCACCAGCAGTGCTGGCTGCGGCTGTGGATGCAGCAATTGCCCAGACCCACAGACCAGATTCTCGCCCTGTGGATCCTCGTGGCAGCTCCATGTTCAACCTCAGCTGGCTGAACTGCAGATCTAGAGCAGTGAGCAGCAAATCGGAGCCGGAGAGAAACACCCAGAAATTCTGAACAGCAGCAGCTGCAGGAGAGTCAGCCCCTGAGCTCAGCTGGCCAGGCCAGAGCGGCAGTGACTGCGA
>VOCO01038049.1:0-14940 GCA_007922225.1 Emydura subglobosa
TAGAGAGCTCACCAGCTCAATTCCCTGCCATTTGCCATTGCTTGGCCTCGGGCATTGGTGCACCTCAGTCCTTCCGATTCGTGGCCTGTGGCAGACAAGAGTTTAGTCTCCAGATGATTGCACTCTTTGCAGCAGTGCCTGGGTGGGGGGTAGTGGCCTGGCCTGGGACGTGTAGTCAGCTCGGATGATCTGGGGGTTCCTTCTGCCCTTAAACTCTAGGAATTTGACTCAAAGTGCCACAACTTTGCTCCTCTTCTATTCTTGTAAACTGTTCCTAATCTAGGCAAAATATTTACAGACTGTTTCCTAGATTAAAACATTGAGGTCTTCCCAAAGTCAAAGGAAGGGAATAAGATCAACTGTAAATAAAGTAAGCAGCTGCTTAACTGAGCTTCAAAGAACAATGAAGTAGAAACTCCAAGAGCTCTCATGAGCTGACACTTAATTAAGAGTAAGACAATAAGACTAAACGTGCTGCTTTACTTCCACAAGGTCACTCGTTAGCACTGGGGCTGTGCAGACTGTGGTTTCTCACCATTTCCATACATGGTTTTAGGTTTGCACTGGCAGCTACCACGCCAGCCAAGCAAGCAACTACCATTAACCCGTGTTGCAGAGAGAAGGAAAAGGGAAGTGATGTGACCTGCCCGAGGTCACGCAGTACAACCGCAGCAGAGCTGGAAAAAGAACCCAGGTGCTCTGACTCCAGTCTGGCTTTGTAACTGCAAGTTTATCCCAGCCAGGCCCTGCAGTGGAGGCTCTGACGGCCTTTCGCTGCATGCCCTTGCTGTACAAATGGAACCTTTCTGCCAGGCGGAGTCAGCAGCAGCAAGGGCCAGGTTAAATATCCAGCACTTAACAATACAGCACTAAACTAGCTTGAGCCCCCACCCAGTAATCTGGGAAAATTAACCACCAGCCCCGGGTACCTCTAAGAGGCAATGCTTCCCCTCTCGCAGACACTAAGTTGTGTAGAGCAAAGAAAACTTTTAATAAAGAGGGGAAAAGAACCCGGAATGCATCTGGTAAAACGCCACAACCACGATTCATAAGCATACAGCCCTGTACAAAACGCCCACCCCAGAGTACACTGGGCTGTGTCCTTTGCCTAGTTTCTCACCTTGTGCTGGGAAAGTCTGACAAACAAATGTTCCTTTAACACCCCCTGCCTCCGCTGTCCCCCACTCACAATTGCAGTCCTTGGCCAGCAAAGACCCAGAGTTTGGCGGTGCATTTACGTGACTTCACCTCCCACCATGCTGGGGGGGGGGGGGTAGCAGAAAGCGCATCGAGTGAGACCTCCGCTGTTGCTGCCATGGCCACGGCAACTGGCCACCGTAGCCACCGCTGATTCTCCTTGTCTCTGCCCACTGCTACTGCTGTGCTGTTGTTTGCTCCACCACTGTTGGGTGCTTCACCTTTGCTCCACCACTGTTGGCCACTTCACCATCGCTTTCTCTGTCGTCACCTGCCCCTCTACTGCAACCTCTGCGATGCTATCACTTCACCCAGCTCTCAGTGAATCAGCACTTAGCAGGGAAACCTCACTTCTATTACAGGCTGAGCAGTCGTTTCACTGAAACACCATCTCACAGCAGGTCTAGGGCTGAGCACTTAGGTCTGATTAACAGCAATTTCAGTTCCAGTGATCATTAAACAAAACAAAAGATTCTCAACTGAGTCTGATCAGTTCTGTCTTTAAATAATAGAGAGCAGGATAATGAAATGGTTTATGGAATTATCAGGCTTTATCTACACTACATCATTTAGAACAGCAGAAATACAGCTGCGCCTCTGTAGCTTTTCTTGGGGAGATGCTTTAAAGTGATGGGAGAGAATTCTCCCTTTGGCTTAATAACTCCTGCCTTGGTGAGCTGCTAAGTATGTCAGCAGGAGAAGCTCTCCCATAAACATAGCGCTTTTCACATCGGTGCTGAGATGTCTGAATTGATCACTTTGGCAAGGCAGCTCAGTCTGCTGAATAGGCAAGCAGAGTAGTTGTGTTTATGCAAATATAGTCTGATCCTGAAATCTGTTGCACCCAGCTCATCACTAGATGTGAGGGGGGAGCTCATTCTCATTCAGACCCAGTTTACACAAAATGAAAATGTGACTCTCGGCAGGAATCTGTCTGGACTGTTTTATTCCACAGGGGTCTCAGAAAGGGGTGATTGATGTTGCCGGTGACTTTCACGACCAGCCCCTCCCAGTCAATCCCAAGCTAGAGAGGGAGCGAGACTTGCTCAGTTGTTAGAGCAGGAGCCCAAGATCGAAAAAGAAAGTCCTGGATTGGTGGAAAAATCGGACCAATGAGCCAATCAAAATTGGGAATTCTAACCAATCAGGAACAATGGAGTTTCCCTACCTAACTGAACAATCAGTTCCCATCCAGGTCCTCCTGGGGTAATATAAGTTGAGGTTTCCTTCTGTGGTGATAGTTTGGCTGATCAACAGCGAAGAATGCATTGTGAAACGGCTATTTTGTGACAATGTGGTGGAGTGGGCATTTGAAGATGATACTTGAAGCAGAACAGCAATATTTTATGTTGAATGACCAAGCAACTATCATGGTGCTGTTAAAAGAACTGATGCCTCAGGCTGAATCAGTAAGTGCTCTGTGCTTCTGAAATCACCTATCTGCACCTAGCACTTGGAGTAGTGGGGACCAGGTGGGCTACTGAGAACAAAGTGAGGCCAGAAGTATCCCTGGTGATGTTGTCCCTGATGTACCAATTGTGAGCTGTTTATCACTAAGAGCTGTGCTAAGTAATGTGCATCTCAGTCGTACACCTCAGGCTAATTAAGATCCTGGGCTCTGACTAAGTCTTGAGGGACCCCATCTACTTAAGCATGAAAATCACTCCCTGTTTGTTGGGACTGCTAGAAGGTTCTTCACCAGTTTTGTACCAGCCTGATGGACTCATGTCTAGACAGATGAAAAACCGGCAGCATGTTAGATCACAGAAACTCACCACAGGATCTCAAGACTCTGGGGATCATCTTTCATTTTGGGTCAATAGATATGTCTAAATTTGCATAGAATCATAGAATATTAGAGTTGGAAGGGACCTCAGGAGGTCATCTAGTCCAACCCCCTGCTCAAAGCAGAACTAACCTCAGCTATATCATCCCAACCAGGGCTTTGTCAAGCCTCACCTTAAAAACCTCTAAGGATGAAGATTCCACCACCTCCCTAGGTAACCCATTCCAGTGCTTCACCACCCTCCTAGTAAAAAACTTTTTCCTAATGTCCAACTTAGACCTCCCGCTCTGCAACTTGAGACCGTTGCTCCTTGTTCGGTCATCTGCCACCACCGAGAACAGCCTAGCCCCATCCTCCCTGGAACCCCCTTTCAGGTAGTTAAAGGCCGCTATCAAATCCCCCCTCACTCTTCTCTTTTGCAGACTAAACAAGCCCAGTTCCCTCAGCCTCTCCTCATAATGCTCCAGCCCCCTAATCATTTTGGTTGCCCTCCGCTGCACTCTCTCCGACTTGTCCACATCCTTTTTGTAGTGGGGGGCCCAAAACTGGACACAATATTCTAAATGCGGCCTCACCAATGCCGAATAGAGGGGAATAATTACTTCCCGTGACCTGCTGGCAATGCCCCTCCTAATGCAGCCCAATATGCCATTAGCCTTCTTGACAACCAGGGCACACTGCTGACTCATATCCAGCTTTTTATCCACCGTTACCCCCAGGTCCTTTTCTGCAGAGCTGCTGCCCAGCTCGTCGGTCCCCAGTCTATAGCTGTGCATGGGATTCTTCCTTCCTAAGTGGAGGATTCTGCACTTGTCCTTGTTGAACCTCATTAGATTTCTTTTGGCCCAATCCTCCAGTTTGTTTAGGTCACTCTGTATCCTATCCCTACCCTCCAGGGTATCTACCACTCCCCCCAGCTTAGTGTCGTCCGCAAACTTGCTGAGGGTGCAATCTACCCCATCCTCCAGATCATTAATAAAGATGTTGAACAAAACCGGCCCCAGGACCGACCCCTGGGGAACTCCGCTTGTGACCGGTTGCCAGCTAGACATGGAGCCATTGATCACGACTCGTTGAGCCCTATGCTCTAGCCAGTTCTCTATCCATTTTATAGTCCATTCATCCAACCCATACTTCTTTAACTTGCTGATAAGAATACTGTGTGAGACAGTATCAAAAGCTTTGCTAAAGTCAAGGTATATCACATCCACGGCCTTCCCTACATCCACAGAGCCAGTCACCTCATCATAGAAAGCAATCAGGTTGGTCAGGCATGACTTTCCCTTAGTGAATCCGTGTTGACTTTTCCTGATCACCTTCCTCTCCTCCAAGTGCCTTAAAATGGATTCCTTAAGGACCTGCTCCATGATTTTTCCAGGGATTGAGGTGAGGTTGACCGGTCTGTAGTTCCCTGGATCCTCTTTCCTCCCTTTTTTGAAGATGGGCACTATATTTGCTTTTTTCCAGTCATCAGGGACCTCCCCCAGTTCCCATGAGCTTTCAAAGATAATAGCCAACGACTCTGAAATCACCTCAGCCAACTCCCTCAGCACCCTCGGGTGCATTGCATCCGGCCCCATGGACTTGTGAATGTCCAATCCTTCTAAATAGTCTTGGACCCGTTCCTTCAGCACTGCGGGATGTTCACCTCCTTCCCATTCTGTGCCACCCAGTGCAGCAGTCTGAGAGCTGATCTTGTCTGTGAAGACAGAGGCAAAAAAGACATTGAGTACCTCAGCTTTCTCCACATCCTCCGTCACTAGGTCGCCTCCCTCATTCTCTAAGGGGCCCACACTTTCTCTAATCTTCCTCTTGTTGGCAACATGCCTGTAGAAACCCTTCTTGTTCCCCTTCACGTCCCTTGCTAGCTGCAACTCCAATTGTGCTTTGGCCTTCCTGATTTCATTCCTGCACGTTCGAGCAGTGTTTATATAATCCTCCCTGGTCATCTGACCAAGCTTCCACTTCTTGTAAGCTTCTTTTTTGCGTTTAAGTTCGCCAAGGACATCTTTGTTAAGCCAAGCTGGACGCCTACATTATTTGCTATTCTTTCTGCACATCGGGATGGTTTGCTCTTGTGCCCTCAATAAGGTCTCTTTAAAAGACCTTGTGCCCTGTTTGTGAGCATACTTGTTAATAAACCAAAGCCAGCTGGTGTTTTATTTAACTGCAATTAGATTATATGTTTTCCTTTTCCAGGGGATTGATGTGGGGTTTGGTTGAGTCAATGCCGATGATCGCTGTGGTTAGCCTCCAACGTTCCTTGACTATGTTCTGGAATCATTAGTATCAATTAGGTAAATTTTCCTGGAACACAGAGATGAAGCCGATGGGATGGAGTGGGGGAGAGGGATGAGCTAAAACTCAGGAGGTCCTAATCTGGAGCTGAGAAGTGGCTCCTTCCTCAACTCAGCCCCCCCAGCACAGCTCCTCCAAACCTGCTGCTAACTAGCACCTGTGTCTGGGGTGTCCCCATCCCCTAAGGCTGCTGGTCTGCACTTCCTGCTCCACTGCCCCCTTCAGCGAGAGTCCACTGGAGCTAGCGTCCCCAGCCTATTTTCCACCCATTCCCCCCTGGGAGCAGTGATCTCTGGCGGAGCACGACTGCAGAACTTGGGGCAGGACCCTTTCCATCCCTGACTGCTTCCTGCCAAGTTCCAGCCTGTGCTGCCCCTGCCTGGGGAACCGTCCCTATCCTTCAGTCCCAGCAGGTCTCCTGGGGTGACCTGTGTTAACCCTATCCTGCTCCTGCCCCAGCCCAGCCCCCCCATTCCCTTTCGCTGACAGACCTGCCTATAGAAGATCCTCCAGGAGCCTGTGATCCCAAGTGAAAAGAGGAAGGCATCTCTCTCTGGCTCTGGGATCCTCCCACAGGCTGATTTGACTCAAAGCAATGACTGTGGGGACCTGCAACGGGCCGCGGGGGGAGGGTCCAGTGGTGCTATGCAGATGGCAATAAATAATTTACACTTGTTTACATTCACTGAGCAGGTTTTATTTAAGCATCTCCATTCTCCTTCCAGATGTAGGGAGAGAACCCAAGAGTCCTGGCTCCCAGCCCTCCCCTGACACTAATCCACTAGACCCTGCTCTCCTCCCAGAGCTTGGGATAGCACACCAGAATCTACACTCAGTCCTCATCCCCTTGCTCTAGCGCACTTCCCCTTCACAACCAGGAATATAATTATTGCTCTATTACCGCAGGGTTGAGCAGCCCCATTTGTGCCCAAGACCCCTGGTGCCAGGTGCTGCACAGACGCAGAATAAAAAGACAGAATCTACCTCCGGAGCCCAGGGTCTCCCACACTCAGCTCTGCAGATGGGTCGTGCCCCCAGGCGCTTGCAGCCTAGCGCAGCCAGCGAGTCAGAGCGGCCTCCCTAACGTCCCACAGGCTGTAGTGTGGGCAGGGCTCCCGATGGGTAGCTGGGCCCATGTCCCTCAGCCAATCTGCTTGCTTCCTGTGCACCCCAGCTCAGCCTGAAAGCCCCTGCCAGAACCCCCTCCTGGTTCTCATGACCCGCACCTGCCCCTTCCCCCTTTGTATGTAGCTGGTCCTGAAGCCTACACCCGGACCCTGACTCCTGCAGCTCATGCTGGGCAGCCCCTCTCTGAAGGGTTTGTTGAATGGCACAGGCCAGCGCCCAATCCGTGCGGCCCCACGGCGCCGACAAGTGTCCAACATGCCCTGAACGTCTCAGAGGAAGGAGAATCCCATCCCCAGCCAGGACCCAGATCTCCTGGCACTTCAATCCAGACCCCAGCTCTTGAGCCGGGGACAGATCGAGCTTCAAGGTCCATGTGCCCACATGAGGAGCCGATCCCCACGACTGGGATGGTGCTGCCTCCTCAAGCCCTGGACTCTCCTGGTCTAATGTCAGTTTAAGTCTCCAGGATTCTCTGGTTATTTTGTTTTACTTTATCTTTTCCTCTTGTTTCCTCTGGTTCAACCCACCCTGGCCTCAGTGACTCTCCATGTTGCCAAGCCCAGAAGTTAAAAATCATGAATCAAAACCAAAAGTCGTGATATTTAACCTGCAAAACATGAGGATTCCAAACAACACAGACTGTATCTGGGTGATCCTGTGAGTTTTGAACTCTCCCTGCCCATCCCCTGCGTGTATGTGACAATTACTGTGGTGCCAGCCCTGCAGCGACAGAGGAAGGTGACTGTGGCCCTGCGGCAGGAGCTCTGGCTGGGAGCCCCAGTGAGATCTAACCCCACAGATTGTACAAACCCTCCCTGCCGCTGCGGAGCTTCCAGCTTCTCCCAACCCCCCAAACCTCAGTAATTAATGCTGGGTCCGGCCACCCCCACGTCTGCCTGTCCCCAGCCCGGCTGTTAATTCTGCCCCTGCCCAGCCCCACATCTGCCCCTCAGGGCCCCTCTGCTCCCCCTGCAGCTCCAGGGGTTCTTCAGTCACCTCCCCCTCCCATCCCTGGTGCTGCAGGGAGGGGGAAGGAGCTTCCAGGGATCATAGAGATGAAGGGCCTGGGACTGGGTAGATGAGAGTCCTCCAGGGTCATAGAGACTAGGGTGTGTGCGGCTAGAGAGGGTCCCCAGTGTCTCAGGGACACAGTCTGAGCTGGGATCCCCACCCCAACCAGAGCCAGGGGCAGATTCTCCCGCCAGTGACAGAGGCCAGCAGGAAAGTGAAGATCGGGGCCTGGTCACCAGCATCGAAAAATGTCACCAGCCCCCAGTCACAGTCCAGACACACCCGGATCCTGCTGGGGACCCGGCTCAGGGGCAGGGGGGTCTCAGGGATGGTGAGAGCCCAGAACTGACCCCCCCACCGCTGCACAGCCCAGATCTCCACTGCAGGGCTAGGGCTGATCCCTCCCTTCCTCCTCACAGACTCTGTGGCCACCCCCACAGCCCAGTGTTGCCCATCCCCCACCTCCACCTCCCAGTAACGTCTCCCCGAGGTGAATCCCTCACAGCCCAGCACACAGGGCAGAGTGTCAAATCTCTCAGGGCTGTTGGGCACTCGCTGTCGTGTGTCTGCCCTTCTCGCACTTTTCCGATCCCCAGACAGGAGGAGTTCGGGATGAGCCGTGCCTGGATCCAGAGTCACATTCGCTGGGGAGAGAGAATCAGAGCATTAGGTGCCGAGCTCATCCCTGGGGGAGGCTGGGACCATTTCTCACACTCCCCAGCTGCCCTGTTCTGGCTGGGACACTCCTAGATCCCGGGAAGTTGTCCCTGTGTTGCGCACCTGCGGCTGTGCAGAGCTGTCACTGAACTTCCTGCAATGGGACCCACTTTCTTTGCTTCTTATTTGTTTGCAGAGGCTTCAGCTCCCTGCTCCTCCTACTGGGGCTGCTCCATTCCCAGTATCCGAGCGCAGCATAGAAGCTTCTAGTGAGGAGGGAGCAGAGGAGGCAGGTGCCAACTTTAAACCCCAGAGGGAAGCTCCCCCCCAGTAATGCAGCCACTGAAGACCAGGAGGTGGCACTGGGTGGGGTAGCCCCACCTTCAGCTCGAGAGAAGGGAGGAGCTGCCAGCATCACAGGGGAGCATCTCCCGAATCCAGGTTGCAGTGAGCTGCTCTAATGGGAGAGCCCAGCCCTGCCCAGAGGAAAGGGAGGATTTTGGAGAAGAGCAATGGGGAGACCCCTCTGCTCCAGGGTAAAGGAGAGGGACGTGTCAGCCCTCAGTGGAGAGAGCTCTGTTCGGGGGCTGCTCAATGCGAGTTTTTATGTTCATCAGCTTGGGCATGAAGGCAGCACTGAGGTTTACGTCGGGATTGTTTGTGTGATGTCAGCTGGGAATCTCCTCACTGTTACTGTGTTAGATTTGTGGCTGTGTGTGTCCTGGTCGCTGCTGGTTTGGTTGGTAACTTTAGGAACAATCTCATGAAGATGTTTTCACTGGAATTTTCTCATAATTCAAAGACCATCTCCACCTGCAAACTCACCCTGTGTAAATGATGCTAGGGATTGCCCTCTTTTTGTGTCCAGCACAGAAGGCAGAGTGTCTGGAGGGGAATAGAATAAAAGGGAGGAGATTTCAGGCTTTCATGTTTATAACAGCATTCCCCCTCTCAATTCATAGAGCTGTGTTTTCATCATGACAGAGAAAGAGACAGAGAGGCCCAGAGACACACTCAGGGATTTAATAGAAACTAATCTGAAACCTTCTGTTTCCTCTCTCATTCAGGCATCTCTCCGCAATGGAATCAACATCCATGAAGCCTCACAACCATCCCAGGACAGACAATCTGTAAGTGAGATTTACTTTTCTGTCATCAGCCCCTTCCGCCCTTCAGACTCGAGTTGGTTTGTCTCATTCACTAACTGCCTTTTCTCGTAACCTCGACTAGATCATGCAAAGACTTTGGCACAAAAGTAACTTTACCCCCTTTGGTACCTTTGACACTAACGAGACGTTAGGAATTTAAAAAAACCTGGCTCTAATTGTAAGGTTTGGTGCTCTTTGCACAGCGTCTCTACAGGGAGCAGCATGACAGGGCCCTCGTGCTTCAGAGGCAGAAATATGACTAATAATAAAATCATTTTATCCATGTGGAATTAGAGGCAGGGGGAAGTTTGGCTCAATGGGCCAGATTCACCCCTGTACTGGCAGAAGGAGAGAGGGAGGCAATTTGTGATTCTGCTGTTCCATGGCTGCAGGGGCCGATGCAGACCTTGGCACAGGCTGAGGAAGTTCTGAAGCCAGCCAGAGTTGTGTCCCTTCTACAATGGCCCCTGTGTTTCTTGGCCAGTGTGCAGAGTGTCAGAGGCTCAGCTTTACACTGCCCACATCCCTCTATCCCTCGTCCACCCCCTCCCTCTTCCACCCTGCCCTTCCCAACCCCCTCAGGAACACTCCTTCTGCCTGCACCTGTTGTGGAGGAGGCAACCAAAGGCTGCTGTGCTGGAGGGATTCCTCACGCTGTGGGAGGGGCTTTCTCCTTCCCCACAGCTCATTTGGCCCAGACTAGCTGCCGTACGGGACCAGAGCACAGTGATGGACGCGGTCCAGCTTTAACAAGTGGCCTTTAATTTAGGATCTAGATTTTGAATGTCGGCCTTTCCCCCCCGGGGCCTGGTTCTCAGTGGGGTTGGGCACCTGCAGCTCGCACTGACTCCACCTGCAGCTGTGGATGCTGCACAGCTCTGGGACCGTCTCTACTGGGGAGAGAGAACTCAGCTCAAGTGGCCAAAATGAGGCCGTTTTGCTGTATTTGGGCCTGAATGTTGGTAAGTCCTGAATTAACGTGAGATATCCTGACGCCTGGGCCCCTGCTACGTCTGCTCCATTTGTCTGCTTTCTGCTAGTTATTATATTCAGTATTGAGAATTGGAAGAAGGGGTCAATGGTCATTTCTTATGCATATATTTGGACAGAACGAGATTGTACGTTTATACTGACTGATTCGACTTCGGCCTGGTTAGCAATTTCCTTGATGTAAGGGAAATGTTGCCTTAAGTGACCTTGTTATTAAGTGACGTGTTCATAAGTCTGTATGTGGGACAAAGAGACGTTTTGATCACACAATGTGCTTAAAGACACAGACACCCAAAATGTACTGCCTAGGTGAGTTAGAAAAGTTCAAAAACTCCTCTATGGAGTCAGGGTCAGTGGTAATAGACCAATCAGAAAGGAGAATAATAATATGAAAGTAGTTTGTACAGCAAAAGCCCAGCGAATTGAAAAGTTCTTGCATGTGCTGTGTATGAGTTATATCTGGTACTTAATATTCATAACACTCAGAAGAGATTAGAAAAAAACTAATAAATATATCACTTGGATACGTATAGTACGTCAGACATTGTAAGGGGGAGTCAGAGCTTCATAGGAGAAATCCACCATGAGCCACCTATGGCCCAGGACAAGGCAACTGACTAGTACTTCTGTCTGTGTGTCTGTCATTTCTTACTTGAACAGTAGGTAGAATTGCAAGGCATGCTTTTGGTACAAATAAAAGTTTGAATTATCAACCAGAGTGACTTGGACCCCAACTGTGTGGCATTGTCACCTGACAATTAAATAGAAGCATAATCTAATTATGAACAGATTGGCCCAGAGCCGTGCTCTTCCTATGGTGTCAGAGGCCTATCGCGATTTCCCCTCCTAGATCTCTTCTCTGTACCTTTGAATTTCCTCAGAGTCTTCATTAGGACAAGAGTTTTCTGGGAGAAATAACGGAGTCCCTTTTCCAGTTCAGGAGAAATCTCCTGTGGCTGCTGGAACTTCCCCTTCCAACATCTGGAGAGAAAAACATCCAGGTGGTTATATTTCACTTAGTGACTCTTTACCAGTTCTTGCTAGTGAGTTGCTGCTCTAATGGGCCTGGAGTTAGTATTTCTCTACTTCTCCCAGCCTCAGAGCAGGTGCAACACAGGCCATGGCAGTGCCACCTTCCCCCAAAGGTCCCATTCATATTCTTCAACTCTGGCCCTGAGAGACCAGATCTGGGGATAAAATGGGAATTGAGTCTCTATGTCCAATTCACTACTTAGGGCTCCATGCTCTGAGGGGCAGCAGGTTCCCATGTGAAATGTTGTAGAAATCTGCCCACTAAAAACTGATGCACCAACTCCACAGATCATTCCACACAGGCATCTAAACAGTCCTCAGGTGGGAAAGACTCTCGAGGCCCATATTCCATCCTTGAATGCCGGACAGGGATGTGACATCTCTAGAATATAATTGTGGTCAGTGTTTCCCATTCAGTAGGTAATTCCAGAGTCTTCTATAAAAGGGTGAGAACCTCAGTATTAAGGTGATCAGAGAGATTTGTAACCAAAATGTGACTTCTCAACACATTTTGCTTTACAGCCCTGGGAACATATGTTGCTAACATCATCTCCAAGATCTTTTCCAGGGTTATGAAGTGTGAGGGGGAGTGAGAGAGAGCCACGTACCTGCTCAAGCTGCTTCTGATATCCTAGAGGAGAGAGAGAGAGAATTTTAGCCCCACCTGACATATACTTTGAATTCCAAGGAAGGGATTTTGGAAGTCTGGGGAAGAGAAGCCCTGCCCTCACTCTAGGCCCAGGGATTCCCTTAGCTAATGGGGTTTTTCCATCTCTAATATCCATGTGTCCGTGACTTTGCAAAGATCAATACTCATTCACATGTCAGGAATGCACACACTGAGTTATGCTGAGATCTCTCACTGCTTAACTCCCGAATCCATGTCTTAGGAGCTGTCCTGTCCCTGTGTTGGCATCTGGAGTGTTGCTAACTCAGTCTCACCTGCAGGAATTCATTTGCTGGCTTCTGACACTTCCCCTCCATCTCACTGATGAGTTCACTGAGATGAGAAATCTCCTCAGAGAGTTTGTTGATTTTTTCATTCTGTATCTTCACAATCTCCTTGTCCAGCTTTTCCAGCTGGGCCAGCAGGAGTTGCTCTTGTTCCTCCAGGAACTGCCGCAGTTGCTGAAATTCAGACACAATTTTCTGCCTCTCCTTTTCTATCTGTTTCTGTAAAGCAATAGGGAAAGGGCTGGTCAGGGAACACGGAGCCAGTCTGCGGTCCTTTAATGGGGTACCGAGCGTGCAGGAGGGAGAACTTCTTTGCAAACCCTAAGATTTGCAGGACTCAGCATTACATGGACCGAAGTTCTAGGGGAAAAAAAGAATCAAATAATTGAACAGTGAGAGAAATGACGTATCCACAAAGACAGCCACAAGGGCTAGAAATTAACGCATAACTGAAATGAAAGCTTCGATTTCTGCACATGAATCGAACACAGAAAATCTGTGATCATGGAGAAATATATCCACACTGATCAAGGCGACAGAAGAATCTGCCTACAAACAGACCTCTCACCACAAATCTCCACAGGTCTATAACAACAGACACCTACCAGATACTCCTGGCTTTTCTCCTCTCCAGTCCCTTTATATCCCAAGAGCTTTTCTCTCTCTTCCCTGAAAGTCTTCAAATGGGCTTGAATTTTTTCCTGTAGAAACAGAGATGATTTGGGAGGTTTAATTTTGAAGGTTGAGAGAGGTGTGTAGGATGTTTTTCCACCCAAACCCAAGGTGACTTTTGGTCTTAATCAGCTTATGACACCAGGAACACCAAGGAAATGCAACCTAACAGTGGAGACTGGGAGTGTGTCATATTCCAAATTGTTTCCAATTCAGGTTCAGTCTTTGTATTAATTAGAGGGAGACCTCACTTCTCCAAGCTTGACTGGTCTTTATTAATTCATTAATAATGCAGCACATAGTAGAAATCTGGAGTAACATGGGGGTGAATCAATTAATGTGGTTTTCAGAAGATTAACGGAAGAAAGTGATGCAAATCCCATGGCTGGAAATATGGGCTGGGATTCTCCAAGGAGCCCAACTGCCAATTGAAGTTCAGCCCCGAAGCTCTGGGATTGCACTGGTTGTACACAACTGGTCTAAGCACTAGGGAAAACCCCATTAGATTTGCTGAGGTATGTTAGGAAGGGTTGGGGTTTGCCTTAATGCTGTCCTGAACGCTTTCACTAGAAATGCCTCTGGGTCGGTACCTACAATCCCACTCCATGGTAAAGATCCCAGAAGCAGTGGATTCTGGGAGATTTCAAAAGCCTGCATGAAGTGACTAATGGAACCACTTTGGCTGGTCCTTGCCCACAGACACAATAAACAGTTCCCTTCTTTCACCAGTGGAAGCTGGTTTTGAAAAGGATTCAGCTTCTTAGAGGAAAGTTTCCCACACCAGGTACTTTTAAAGACTTTATTGTTATTATTATTATTTGCTTTTCTTGCTAGTCTGCCAGACCATTTATTTTGTGATAGCATCTCCCGTATAGTGAAGGCTTCACAGAGCTGAATGGTGCAGTTACACCTTGCAGTCAAATTAACTTGACATTTAAACCCAAAGTTATCAGTGATTAAACTTCCCTACCGTATACTTCTGGGCAGCCTCCTCAATGGGAACCACTGTGTGAGTTCTGTGAGCCTGGGATCTGTCGCAAACCATACAGATGGGGATTTGTTCCTCCTCACAGAACAGTTTCAGAGCCTCCTGGTGTTCCCCGCACACCTTCTCCCCTCCTGATCCCTTTGCTGCCTGGAAACTCAGCCCTTTCGCTATTTCTACCATGTTCGCCAGCTGCCTGTTTGGCCTGAGGTTTCTCTGTTGCACAGTTTCTCTGCACTGGGGGCAGGAGACACCTGTGTCTGATCCCTCCCAGCACTGGCTGATGCAGGCTCGGCAGAAATTGTGCCCACACTCCAGAATGACAGGTTCTCTGAAATACTCCAGACAGATGGGACAAGTAGCTTCCTCCTGGAGATTTTCCACGGGATTCTCTGCAGCCATGGCTGACTCTGGACAGTGTAGCTGGGCTAGTTTCACTTCCTGGAACTCACAAACATGCCCCGCCTACAGCAGCAACTGGGTGTTTCCTTTCAACTGACTCACACTGTGACTGTTTGCTGAGCTGGAGGCAGCTCACTGGTAACACTGCAGGTCTGGAGGCTTTGTAAAAAATGTACCACTAGGGCCCTTTTTCTAGTGTGGGGCGTCACCCAGAAGAACTGCGAAGTTAGAATCATTTCAACCCTGGTGATGTGGGCAGATGAATCTTCTATTAAAGAAACAGCCACTTTCCAGCTAAAATAGAAGTGTCAGTGCCAGCAGATTAAAATATTCCTAAGAACGGCCGTAGTGGGTCAGACCAATGGTCCATTAGCCCAGCATAATGTCTTCCGACAGTGGCCAATGCCAGGTGTTTCAGAGGGAATGAACAGAACAGGCAATAGTCATATGATCCATCGCCTCTTACCCAGTCCCAGCTTCTGGTAAGCAGCCATCCCTGCCTGTCATGGCTCATAGCCATTGACAGGGCCCAAGCATAATTTTTTCAGGCCCACACAAACTTGTAACATGGGCCGCCTCCCACACACATAGCGCAATCCCTCATCGCATACGTACAATCTCATGAGCCACGAAAAAAGTTTGAATTCTGAAATGGGGGTTGCAGCCTGGGCTGGGCCCCA